>WBNM01012200.1:0-240954 GCA_013399055.1 Ramphastos sulfuratus
TCCCTCCAGCGTAGCACTCCAATAGTATTATATTTTAGATACTTGTACAAAGGTGTTTTTTGGACAGATGTGAAGCATATCTCAACAAGGAAAACCCACCAATGCAGAGTAAGGACAAAAGGCAGCTGACCTGATGACACACATCCATCCCTTGCTCAACCAGAAGCATAAGTGCACTGCAGTTATGAATTTAGAATGCACATCATAAATGGTGACTAGATGAACAAAAAAATGTAGGGAACTGAAGACATCCTGATTCTGAGCTCTTCATCACACTTGGAACCCCCAGCAGAACTGAATTTATAAAGTTTGAGACTTGGTTAAAAACTTAAATGATGAACAGAAAATGCTACTCCTTAAAATCTTATCTTTGGGGTTGTTTTTTATTGCTGGGGTGGGTTTCTTCAGTATGACTGTTCATTGCTGTCTTGGAAGTTTTTTTTCTTTCATATTTAAACACCATTGATAAGAGTCCAGCAGCATAGAGAGATATTTCCAGCTCTAGCACAAGTCACCTGTGACCCCAGCTGAGTGAACATGTCCTTCACCTTCCCAACTACCACCTGGGTGAGCCTCCCTGCACCCATAAAGCAGCCATCCACCTTTTCTTGCACATTGTCCCTCTGATTCACCACTAATACTATTTGTGGCTGCTTCTAATCTGTGCTGATGACAGCTGTATCTCACACTGTGCTGAGTCCTTTTAAGCATTAACTATATCACAGGTATACTTAACAACTGCATATAAATACCTCCATTACCTCCTCCCCTTGTCAAAATACAGTATTGAAATGTAAAAAAAAAAAAAAAATCCATACCTTGGCAGCTTTTGTTTTGACCTCAGATACCCATATGACTAAGTACCATGACAATACCAGTAAGAACTGATATTCTGGTTACATAAAAGCATGACTATATTACAAGCCAGCCCTTAAAAGCTGCTAGCTCTCACATCAAGACAAATGAGGTAAGAGAACTTACCTGCTGGCAAGTAAAGTCTTGAAATATCTGTAACAATAAAGAAACACACTTAGAAATAGAAGGAAAAATAGCTCTAAAATTGCCTTTGCCTAATTATTTTCTCCAAGTCTGTACTTGTTTAATAAAGCACATTATCTGAAGCAATTTTCTAGCTGCAGTCACACCACATGCAAATCAAACGCATCTTCCTTGTCTCATCCTATTCATTATCAAGATTATGTTTTGCCCACTGAACTGAAGGACAAAGATTATAGTGCTAGGCAATAAGTGTCATCACCACAGCAAAATACAGGTCACTGCACACTAATCGAGTGCTACAAACAAACAATTTCACTATTATTACCTATGTAATTTCAGAACTCAGTGTCAGGGTTAGGCTTTGCATATGAGAAGGACAGTATTGTATGTTTCCTTTATTCTTAAACACAGAGAAGAGGTAGCCAAGCTTACAGATGAATAAGTATGGAACCCAGGAAATATTGCAGGAAAAGAGACTGTTTTTTATCACTCCGGCACATGAGACAGTTGCTGAACATTTTTATAGCAAATGCCAAGGTTCTCCTGAGCTCATATCAACTTTACAAGATTCACTGTCTGAAGAGTTCAAATACATATTGAAACTTACACCCTGAGTATAAACACACACACACATTCAACTTTCCTAAAAAGGCTCTCATAGAAGCCCTTAGTCATTATTCTTTCTGCTTGCTTTTTCACACATTTATGTGTCATCTCAGTACACCTGGTTGTAATTGGGACTTGTGGTACCAATCAGAATTCAGAACAGAAACTAGAACACACAAATAACTACAACGCAAGAATTACTGAAAGTCTGTAGGAACGAGGACTGGGGACACAGAACAGGGTTAACAGAAGCTGAAATAAATACCAGGTGGAGGGGGTGAGGGGCAGGACAAGAACCAAGAACTAGTAAAACCAGTAAGAAACTCAACTGAATACAAGAAAAATGTCCTCAGAGTTATTTGGTTAAAAGCAGGCAGCTATGTTAAATAATGAAATTATTGGATTGAGTACAAAATCTGGGTGGAATCTGAACTTTAACCATCGGTGTAACAATTTCAACAGATTGAACAGACATTATCAGGGCAGATGGTCACTGCTTTGCTACCTATTAGAAGAAATAACAAAGCTTAATAAATTTACTAGCCCAGTTCTCATCAATGAATTCTTAACATCATTTGCAATCCATGTTTGTGGTTGCAAAACATGAGGAAACTTGAGTACCACGAGGAACTTCCAATACCTTCAGAAATTGGCCATAGTACTCTGAGGAGACAATGAAATGGCCACACACGAAGATGAAAACCTATTTAAAACAGTAAATGAAAACAGCAACAGGACACCATAAAGAAATGAGAAAAATACAGATAGTAAGGTACATTTAAAAGATGCTGCTCATCATGCTCTCTGCTTATTATATGAGATGGCTTAATTCATAAGAAATGCCTTGAGATAAGGGCAACCCTGAGAAGATGATGATGCAGGAACTGCAGGGAAAAAACCCTCCACTTGTCTCCTGCACAGAAGTCAGATCATTGTGTATGGAATGGAGCTTTCTTCTTGCACATTTTTGCGTGTTTATATCTCTTTAACACCTTTTAGGAAGTCACAAAAAATTTACTGCTAAAAATTGCATATCCTAGGACATAAAATACGAACAACTGTAACCACTTGAGTAAAAATAATTAGAATTGCAGCATAGAAAATACCAGTTTCATTTTAGAAAAAATGCTATCTCTAAATTCCATTTACAATTCAAGTCAAAAAACGCTGAGAAAAAGTCGAGTCACTACAAAAAAATTACAGGTTGCACTGAAATTTTCCTCTAATTCTTGATGTACTGAAAACATTTTATCACAGCATTTACTACTTTTGCTGCAAACCACTTGGGTAAGTGTGCCTATGAGACAGGTTGCAAGGAAACAATGGTAAACTAAACCAGTAGAAAAATACATGATCAGATACACACAGTTAGGCAGAAAACATTAATTTACATTCCAGGAACTTAGCCATGCAATTTCAAACACCTCCAGGAAAAGCTCTGCGCCTAAGGCACATATTTTTAACTTAGAGATTTAATCATATTCTAGTGTTTGTCCCTGATGCCTGAGTAGCCTTTTCCTCTCATCTCTACCAGCATTCACATTACTGCACTGGGGCCTAACCAAATGGGGTACCTACAGAACCAGCACTGTTGCTGTATTTATGTCAAACACTGTAATGATTTCTGACTTCCACATTCCACTGAAAATTAGAAAAATGTAGCATTAACTGAAGAGATGGTATGTCTTTGGGAAAAGTATACTGAATGGCTTCCAGAAGTACAATGGTTCATTCTTATACTATTTAGTGTCAGAAACACTCTCTTCTACAACTGACATATTCTAGATTTAAAAACAAGTGGGACAGAAGAAATTGAAGCCTGAAGATCAGTGTACTCAAAATCGTGTACATGCACTTTGCAAGTTAATTCTATCATATTTTCCAAAGATCTCCATTAGGCATACAGTTCTCTTACAGGCTAATGCATCTTAATTCTAGCAATCATCCACTACAGGAATATCAACCCATAACAGGATAAATGAGGCAAGTGCTGTCACAGTTCCCAAGTAACAATTCCACTTTCTTCTGTGTTTGTATATCCAGATACCACAGCAGTATGCAAAATGTTTATTTCATTCATGTGCTTCTGTTAACTGCAAAGTCACAACAGGAACTGTGATGTTTCTTACCCCTGAATTGACCCTGTCTCCATAGCTCACTCCCATGTTTTCTGGCTTGAAGCCTCTTAGCTTTATTCTCAGATATGTTTTTTCATTTAACATCTAACACTGAAGAGAGACCAGTGGCTTCTGGCAGCATTTAAAAAACTTCATTCACTGAGAAGTAAACAGACTACACATTTCAGTAGCTACTCATTTCAAGTCACGCTTACATACTTGCTGTCTCTGATGCACACAACCTTTCGCTTTAAGTCCATTACAGTGTTCAGATCTCTGTATAGCAGAAAGTAACTCAATGCTGAGATCTGAAGAGAAAAAAAAACCACAAAACACTAACTCAAAATTTAGGCACTGAATATGGTTTTTGACTTTGAGTGACTTCAGAGCACCTGGTGGAGCTGTCCTGTTGGTAAGGATTCTCTCACACTATGGAATTGAGCTGACATTTCTCCTACAGCTCATTTCCTGAACACATGTGAATGCTGTCACACAGCCCCACATTTACAGCTGTACAACATGGACTAACCTTACGTTTCCTATCTGCTCCCAATTAGTTCAAAGTGAAATAAAAAATTAATCACATTTCACATGTTTCTACTCCAATTGATAACTTCAGAACATGACTGATCCCTTGAAGTTATACTCTTACAGATTTAAGAACTACCAGGTCCTGCCAGGTAGGGAGCAAAGTGTTAGTATGAAGAAGCAAAAAGGAAAAAAAAAAAGTTCTGATCATTTTCTTTATAAACTTTAATCTTGTAAAGATTAACTAGTTAAAGGAAAACTTTATCACAAACAGGTATTGGGAGAACAGAGTGGATGGTCTCAAAACATACCTTCCGACCCAGGTTTTTGTAGTACAATACATAGATAACAGTAACAGAACAGAGAAAAAGCTGCAACAACACTGGAAATAAGAAAGCTCCTCAGCCAAGGAAAATTCACCAAGTAACCCAATTACCTACATGAATTAACTGTGGAACACAGAAAAAATCCACCACATTTTAAAGAAATACTACTACTGTTAATTCAATATCCATTTGTTACAAGTTGAGCCTCTGGGGGGGGGTGGGTCTGGAATCTGACCCTTCCTGGGAGGTGGTCTGGAACCTGAGCCCCCCAGGTGCAAAGGTTAGCCCACTCCCACTTCCTGTCTGTAACACTGTAAAAGCAGGCAAACTTCCTGTTTTCCCTCTTTGCCTCACCTAAGGAGCAACACCTTTTTTGGTGCTACAACTTTGCCACATGGCCAGCCAACCACATGGTGGACCAGCTACCTTCTGAATCTACCTCCATCCATTGTTATCCATCTGGTTTTGTATACATATTTTCATACCTGTTTCCCTTCCCTTATACCTCTGTAAATTCCCTTAAATATTTTTTTCTGTTTAACTTCCAAAAATTGGTGCTAGACTGTTTTCTGTGGGTGTTTTACCCCTTTCTGCTCTAATTCTTTCCTTTTCTAAAGGGGGCAGAGGGGAGGCATCCTATATTTAATTTTGTTCTGTTGGGCTTTGGGTCTCCAGGAAGCTCTAAACTAGAACACCACTGAGGTGGTCTGAGGCAGCAGAGTCTTCAAACGGACTTTGCTGATCTCATCAGGAGTAGTTCTTACAATCTATGGATGCCTTGAGTACCAAATATCTGTAACACTGTGTTTGATTTTGTTGAACTATGTATTTCAAGATCACTGGACTCAATGATCTTGAAAGTCTTTTCCAACCTGGTTAATTCTGTGATCTTGTACTGCAGTTTCCTCAAATGTTCTCTTAGAAATGGAAGCCGCAATTCAAATCCTCTTTCCAAGAGTAATATCTAATCAACAAAAACAGGAATATTTTGTGAGCTTCATGCTCCTACGTTAAGGTAAAAGGAGCATATAACTCCACAAACAACTACAAAGGCTCAGACTCTCACCTCATCTACAGCACTGATCTCCTTCCAGAGCTATGGTAAGCAGCAGACCACAAGAAATTTAATCCAGTTCTCCTGTAGCAGGAACTGACTGACTAACCTTGAAATTAATTCAGATAGTCAGTTCACCAACCAATCTCTCATTCCAGTGAAGAGCAAAGGGTAGCAGCAGACAAGGAACCACAGACCAGAGTCTTCATGAAGCTGAACAGCATATTTGAAAACAATCCTTCCAAGTGAATGAGGAGTAACACAGGCGCAACACAAGATGCAATTTTTCTATTTATCTACTAGGTACCAAAGTCACTTAGGATGTGTACTCAGCTTTTAGTCTTTGCATGACTGATGCTGAAGGATGCTGTCTTGGAGGCTGTACTCAACCTGGAAATCTCCCTTGTTATTTATTCCCCAGCAGGGTAAAAAGGCAGCCTAAATTTTCTCATCTTTGAGATCTCATCTATGTCAAACAATTGCTTTCAAAGAAAGAAAAATAAAGTAGTCAGAAAACAGAATTCACCTTCCACAAAAATTGCTTTTTAAAATTGTTTCTTAATAAGATATATCCTACAGTCTCTCATCTAACCTATTGACCAAAGACCCTGAAGATACAACGAATTCCTTCTGACAGCACACCCACTGAGAATTTAAAAGTTTTACAATATGATTAAAATATTGTATAAATCACCAGTTAGATTGTTCCACGTAAGTATTTTTTTCTTCATCATTAGTGAATGAAGTGCATCTCTTATTTTTAACCTACATCTAGCCTACTTCTAATTTAGCCATCTGCAGAGATTAATGTTAACAGCCCTTTATTTTATAATTTCCCATTAAGGCAATTTCAGGCCAATTTTGAAAAGCAACTCAAAATCCTTTCTGGTATTAGCTGTGTAGAACAAGAGGCAGAAGCAGTTCACTATAAAGGCCCATTTTTCTAAACCTTTGATCATCTCAAGCTTTTTTAATACTCAAACTTATTTTGCTTTTCAGTAGCTTCCTCATTCTGCCAACACTAATACATAACACAATATTGCTGTGTGAATCATATCAGGACCAAACCCACCATTTGCTTGAAGTTTTTTTCCCTATTGACATGCCTATTGCATTTGGCTCAGGCACAGCAGCCACTGAATATCCAGCATTAACTGGGGAGAGATAGAGTGGGATCATTACGGGACAGACATCTCTACTCACAGAACTTGCAACGTTGTTTCCCACTTTGGCCAAATGTGAAGAAATAGTGTAGAAAAGCACACGTTTTCTTTACAACCCTACTTCACAGAAAATCCACGTTGCACCAGAGCCCTTTATTATCTTTGTTTAAATCTCTGCTTCAACTGCAAATATCAGCAGTAATGATTTAATGCTTTCATTTATGTCTGTTGAAAAGGTTAACTAGCAAGCAGCCAAGAATGAACTGTTATGAGACCCTCTTTGGAAAACGTGTACAGCCTACATTATACTTCTGAAGTGTTCTGTTTAACCAGTCACTAGTTTTAATGCAAGCTACTGCGCCTAAACCACAAATCCAACACAAAATGAAGGCAAGGAAAAATTAAGAGGACCAGCTGAAATATTACACAGAACACTAAGTTATTTTTCAAATTATGTTTCATCAAAAAAATTAGTGCTGGGCACATTTACAATGTGATCACCACCATATCTGACATACCTCAGATAACATGTTGTTCATGGGTGTTTAATGCTATTACAACATAACAAGTATCAGCATTAGCTAACTTGCCCTGTACCTCATTCAGGAACATGTCCAGCTCATATTTGCTTCCATTACTGACAGCAAACTGACAGATGAGTGGCTAATTAACTGTTGCAACTTTCTCACTGTCCCCAGTCTTCTGTTCATAGCTGTCTTCTGCTTCTTATCCACCGTGATTTAAAAACAGAAGCAATATTTAGTCTCTTCAGTTTATGGGATCCACCAAAAAAAAAATAGTATCTTTCAACAGTTTCAAATCACCATTTCATCTCTTTCACTGAAACTCCTCCTAAATCACTCTGCTTATGGTTCTTAAATGTTAGTATTTGAAATTAACAAAGTCCAAATTCTCACTGAGATGCCAAGAGGCATCAAGATGCATTTTCCTTCATTTCAGGGCATGTACTTGGAAATCCCAGATTCATTTACACCACATGACTGAGCTGTCCACAAAGCCATCTATCCAGCCACTAGTAGCCAAATTTTAGACCAGGTATATACTCAACAGTAACATAGTATGTGGAAACATTCCGGTGGGAGCTACACGCAAGGAGGTTAAAAAGAACAAGATAAATTACTCAATCATTACTCAGGGCAGGCAGGATCAACCTCATTACTCACTGAGTTACAGAGCATGCAGTGTCTGAGCAAGTCAGAATTCATTCTCAGTATCTACACAAGTAGTACATAAAGCTTTTGCCTATGGGGAAGAGCAGTATGGATAGCCAAGAGACCGGAGCAGGGTTCCTAAGAACTGATATTATTCATCTTCACAAAAAAGATTTCATTTAATCTTCAAGCCTGCAGGAGATATCAAGTTCCTGTGTGTTGGCAAAAACCATACCAACGGGGAAAGAAGAAAAAAAAAAATCAGAAGTATCTCACAAACTGAAGCAAACTGCTAAGAAGCAGCACATATGCTTCAACAAATAGATATGATGTAATGCATCTAGCGGGGGAAAAAAAAAAATTCTGAGCAGTACCTCCTCAACCACTTAACACTTTCACTTTCTCCAGTTCCAACTGCAGGAGGAAGGCTGAGTCACTGTTTTTCTCTGAAATCATCAACTCTGTATGAGCTGACCCAAAAAAGGCAGTAAAACTGCATATCATTATGAAGGATTTTGACAACATGGTACTTAAACATATTACTGTACAAAACAGTAAAGCATCCGCATCTTGTGCTCAGTTCTGGTCTCTGCATCAGGAGGAATACAAAGCAGAGTTAGAGAACACCTAGGGCAGGGCAGCTGAAGTCAGGGAATGAGGGAAAAGGAAAGAAAAGGGAAAAAAAAATCCTCACACTAAAACACAGACAAATCAGATCAAAAAAAGAGACAAAAAATGAAAATCCATGCAGCACCATAGTTCCATTGCACTCTGACAATATAAGCAGTAGCAGGCACTTGAGGGGACTGCTGGAGATTAGCTTCAAACCAGTTAAGAGTGCCTCTCTTTACAGATGGCAGTGAGCTTCCTGAAGTTCCTGCTAGAGCAGAGTGTGGAGGTAGGTACTGTCAAGCAAGTTCAACAGCAGATTCACAGTGCATTCAGAAGGGAAGACAACAAGAACTAGTCAGGAAGGTACCATCTGGCATCCCTGACAGTGGGGATGCGGAAACAGAGCCAGGTGTGCAAACTATGTCAACATCATCTGCTGCCACCGAGACACACTGCTGGCCTGGATAATCACTGGTCTCCTTCAGCAGCATCTCTAGT
The DNA here is from genome assembly GCA_013399055.1 of Ramphastos sulfuratus. Lineage (NCBI taxonomy): Eukaryota > Metazoa > Chordata > Aves > Piciformes > Ramphastidae > Ramphastos > Ramphastos sulfuratus. Next base: position 9,076 of record WBNM01012200.1, read on the forward strand.
ATCAGAAACACTTTGGCCAACAGGACTGGGAAGATGATGTCCCCCTGTACTCATGCTGGTGAGGCTGTGTCTCAAACACTGGGTTCTGTTTTGGTCCTCTCACTACAGCAAGGACATTGAGGTGCTGGAGTGCATCCAAACATGAGCAACAAAGCTGCTGAAGACTCTGGAGATCAGGTTATGTGAGGGAACTGGGGTTGTTTTGTTTGGAGAAGAGGTCCCTCAGGGGAGACCTCCTCACTCTCTACAACTGCCTGAATGGAGGCAGTAGTGGTCACAGTGGGGTGAGTGCTTGTTTCTTCTCCCAAGTAACAAGTGATAATATAAGAGAAAATGGCTTCAAGCTCCACCAGGGGATGTGTAGGCTGTATGCTAAACATTTCTTTCCTGAAAGTGTTGTCTGAAACAGAACCATGCCTCTTAAATCCTTCCAGTGGTGACCACCAGTTACCTGAGCAACCTAAGTGGTGGACTTGGCAGTGTCAGATTTACAGTTTGACTCAATAATGTTAAAGGTTCCTAAACAATTCTATGGTTCTTGTGTTCTTCAAATCCCTATCTTGGTTCTATGAATACATAGGTCGTGAGCTTTAGACATAGCCTAGAAGAATACCTTCTCCAAAGTGCTGTTCTAAGAATGTCACCTGCATTATAGAAATATTCTTATCCTTTAATGGTTTACGGCAAAAGACAATGTGTTTAAGTCCTAACAAGCTCTGGACACTTACAAACTGCTTAAGATGCTTCAGAAGAAATGTGTGTGTGTTTATCAAAGGCTCAGATCTATCAGGATTATCTCCAGCACTATGACCTGTGATCATGTAATCTTGATAGAAATACTGTGACATTTTATCAACCTAACAATTCAGGCCCTCAGGCAGGCTTAGGGAAAGCTGTAGACAAGCACTCTGTGTCTAGCTAGTTCCTCATTTGTACTACAGAGCACTTGATCTTAAAAGTGATAGCTTTAGTGGTTTAAAAAAAAAAAAAAAATCAACATTGTCTTGACACTGCTTGCCATTGTTGAATTTCCCTTGTCATTTTCTATGATGGGCTCATGACATGCAGTGTGCCACCACAAGTCACCCACGTTTTCAAAAGATGACAGGATTTTACAATTCCTCTACTCAAATACAAATGAGCACTGCATGCCAGGAAAGCTGCCTTCAACACTAGGTATGACAGGAACTCACATTCAGAAGCATCTAGATGTGCTTGCAACATTCATGTTTTTCCAGGTACAGAAATTAACACCAAGGACACAACCAAGAACAGAGAGAATTAAGAGGAGGCAATATTGCAAAATATTAAAATGCAATTTAATTATAGACACACACATGCCTGGTCACAATGTAAGAGAAAGCAGCTGTCTGTAAGCATTTTTTTGAGGGGTGGGATTTTCTTTTTAAGAAAAACTAGCTTAAAAGATTTAAATATCACACTAACAATGTACCAAAAAGCCACTCAAAGTTTCGTTTTCGAATACTAGGACACTATTTTCCAAGTTTGGGGTTTTGGTGCTTTTTGAAGACAAATCCTTAGAAAGCTGGGAGAGTCATTTCCCTTCATTTTCCACCACTGTAAAATTATGCTGTTTCCATGGTTATGGCCCACACATGGATTTCATTGTTGCAGCAGTTTTTCAGAAACTAAAGTTTGAAGTTTTTTTTCAACTGAAGTTACAGAACATTCAAGACAAATGAAAGAAGGTTGAAGATAATCAGTGCAGCCCACAAGGAGGGGAAAAATGTAAAGGACAGCTTTCCAGTAAAGAACACACAAAGAGCAGTTTGTCAAAAGTTTAACCTAAGATAATCACCTTACACATACATTGTACTTACTGAGAAAGAGCTGTTACTAGTTAACACTTGCATGCATGAAAAGACTTACTTAGTGCCTAAAAAATACAACGTTGTATTGACCTCAATGGGATTACTGCAAGGCATTCAAAGCAATCTTGACAGCAACAACAGAAGGTTTTGTTCTTTACCAAAACCTACTCCAAAAAACATGATGAAATGTACTTTAAGGAGAATCTGTTTTTTCCTTAGTCTGGCAATGATGCTGTGGATGAAAACAACCACAACTTTTGAGAAGAAGCTTTAAGTGCAGCAAAGTGAAGCATAAAATCCCTCTACAACAAATGGGCATTTCCACAAGCATTAGACATTTACAGTTGGAGCTAGAGTCTGAAATCAGTTCTCCAATACCACAGCAGTTTTGTATCTTAACCTTAGACATAATAGAACATGCTCGGAGTGTTAAACAAACTTCCAGTAAGTTTACTACCACAGGTACAGGGATAACTCCTGTAAAGTCATCTTATTTCAGCAAGTCTTACATATCTTACTAGGGACACAGACTACACCACTTCCAACTACTATCCTACATGGAGACACAGCAAGCTGCAGAGTATTTTCGGGGTGTGTTTTCTGAAGGAAGAGTAAAAAAAAAAGCTTTCTAAAGTTTAAGTCACAAAAGAATACTATTTCAATAATCTAGAATGACTACATTATTTGTCCAAGAACACAGTAGACAGTTGGCAGTGAGAATTAGGCAAAAGAAAAATCAAACATTATTTCTTTTGGTACACAAGTACATGCAATTATTTTTAAGGAAAAAAGACAAAGAGCCTACCTCAAGGTCTTAAATAGGAATTTAGAGGCAACAGAAATAAAGAGAAATCATCAGGAAATGGTGAAAGTCATCACAGAGCTACACATTATGCACTTACCAAGAAAAAAAAATTATGCTCTTTTAGATAACGTTCCGTGATAGCAGTGTGTGTTATGTTGGTTCCCTCCTCCCCACACCACACAGATCAGATGCATTGCAAAAACACATAAAAAAACCCTTTCTCCTGGCTTTTCTGCTTCGCTGTCCCCTTTTATAGTTTTTCAGATGGAAGAGACAGAGGACAAATTAAGACAACAAAAAAAGATGACAAGAGAGGTAGGAAGAAACCACAGGCAGAAAAAAACCCCAACAAAATAGCAGAAGAAAAAAAACCACACATAATCCAGGACAAAGAAGCCAAGAGATGACTGATGAAAACTATATTACCAAGGGAAAAAGACAGGGTAGTGGGGGAACCAGACTGCAGACAGAAGAGTTTCAGCATACAACAAGAAACAGGTTTTCTTCTCCTAATTGGTTCTGTCATGTAGCCGTCTGAGAGTGACTCTCAAAAGAGTGCTATTCGTGTGAAAGGAAAACTCCCAACACATCTGTTCTCAGCAAGATGATCAAACAAGAGACCCAGTTGGCTTGACAGAACACAACACACGTGCAACTTCCATATTCCCTTTGCTGCGACTTCCAAACACTGCCATTAGTCCTCTCAGCCAAGTGAGCAAGTCAGAGTCTGTCTCCAACACAGCAGCAAAGAAAGCCTGGTGTGTATGATTAATGGATTCTCACATCCGCAAACTCTGAAAAGTGTCAGCTTGGCATCATTAAGATTCTATCAGTCCAGAATTGCAATTTAAGATAGTATTTTGTGCCTTAATCTGCTGCTCTATTTAAATCAATTTAATGCACAGTAAAAACTTAATTTGACAAAATTGAAAGCATTATTTCTCTCTGCCTCTGGCATGAAAGAGATTAATACTTCCAGAAAGATTCAAGATTCATTACATCCTAGGTGGCATACAAACATGAGATACACTATAAACTCTATAGACCCAATACTGTGTCTAAGAGCTGTGGGTTTTTAGTTAACACTGCCATTACCTTCCCACCAGCTAACCCAAGTTGTGCCTCCTATGCAAACCACAACTGCAATTTTCAAAGTCGATTCTCACAAAGCATTATTTCATACAATACTAATGGACTCCACAGACATTAGGGAGGATGATACAAGGGCAAAGACAGCTCTCATTTTATATACACTTTACATCTCCTGGGCAAACCCGGGCTGCATCAATGCAAGTTTGAATACAACACAGGAGCGGGTCCCTGCTGTCTCACATGAGACAAAACACCTTACAACCCTACCTACAATTACCATGCTTTCATTTAAACTAATCCACAGAAGTACTGAAAGACTGACAAGAAGCTGCCACAGAAGACTGTTTGGAGATCCACATAAAGGCCTGAAGCTAGAAGATACCACACGTTGCAGGAGACACGTCTAGTTGTCAGCCCTGTCTGGCAGCCTCAGAGCTGGAGGTACCCAAACAATTCTGGGGCAAGACTGGAGCTAGTTTTCCAAGAAGCAGCTCTTGTCATTCCAGTGCCAAGGCCATAGCACGACGACACTATTTGTGCTGTGAAATGAACACTTCTGCCTTCAGGGCTGTCAGACCAATTTACCTCAGAAATAACTAACAAGCCAATTCTAAAGCCAGCAGCAGGGAAAGGAATCCTGACAGAGTGCTTTTCATGAAACATTCTCATTACTTTCTTAGCCCCTTAGTAACTTTGACTTACCTTATACTGATAAGTATTTTTGTACTGCAGAGTATTACAGGTCTATCCGAAAGAGACTTTATTGTGATTTTGTGTCTGAACATGACTCAAAAATAATTTTTTTTATCAGGAACGCATCCAGACGGTTCAGAGTGAACTACCCTAGGTGATCTTGTCTTGGCAGGGAGGTTGGACTCGATCTCTGGAGGTCGCTTCTGACCTCTAAAGTTCTGTGATTCTATGAAATGCATCTACTATTAGAAAAGAATTCTGAACTTTACTACTTTTGCCAGTGTTAAGAAACTGCTGCTTCGCTTCAGAAGTATACAGTCAAGTATTTCAGCAAAAGCCTTTTCCATTTATGCAACGAGAATATATACTACTTATACACACTTATACAATTACATCTTACTTGAACTTGCTTTGTTGATATATAAAATGCAGTACTAATGGTGAATAGATACACTGCTGATGTATAATGATGCCTGAGCAGCAAACCAAGTTAGCTGTAACAAATTGGCAAAACTGAAGAAAGTGATGATGTAGTCCTTTAAGAATAAACAGCAGAGTTACAGAGATCTTAATTATATTTGTTACAGCCTTGTGTAGGTTGGACTCACTGAACAAATATTTTCTGCAGAAAAGAAAGCGTACACAAAGAAGTGTACAGAAGAAATCTGTGCTTTGCTTCAGCAGCAGTAAAATGTAACTTGCGTGCCACAATGTAATCTGTGGGAAATCACAACAAAAATAAAACCTAAACCAAGAAAAAGTATTGTTAAGCTTTCCAATTCTTCATGGATATTATAGCTTATTCATTATCCCACCATTCCACATGACTGAAAAACCAATGCCTGCTCACCTCTTTTGTTATTTCAAACAAGGATAAAATTATTTGAGGACTATTCTCTAAAAAGCTTCTCCTTTTCTGATTAATCATTGGGCATGGAAGATGACAAAACATACAAAAAAAGCCACCCAGCTTTCTCTGCTCCTGATGCAACATGGACAAAGTCAGATGCCACCAAACCCCACAAGAGTAAGAACAAAGAAATTCAGTCATGGTGATTACCTAGAACTGAATTGACAGTTGTTTCATGCACTTTCAAGCTCAGTAACATCAATGTGGTGAACATATTTTAATTACACTATGACTTAGTTTTCAATTTACCATGTGGTACATCAGGTACCCCTACCACATTGGATATTAGAATATACTGCAACAGTATCTTCCATCTCCCCATAATGTGCAGCAAATAAATGCAGTGCTTAATAAAAAAATAGAATTAAGCAAAACAGTTAAACAGAGTTCATCAAGGTGTCTTTTCCCCAGTCTTTCCCCTCTCAGTTGTTGGTGAAGGTATCCAAAAACTCACCCTCAAAAAATACAAAGACGACTACTTAGGGTCCAAATTAAAAGCCTTACTCAAATTTCCAACAATTATTACAAAGAGAGTCATTCGGTGCCAAGCTGGTGAAGATCTAATCAGATTGAGTGGATGCAAAGTTCCACTTGCTCAAAAATGTTAAACTAGTTATGGCACAAAATCATCCAGCTACTGCACAAGGATGTTGGTATTGCAGTAACTTCTGAGCACATCTTTGCTGATATGCAGAAAAATCAAATTAAAGAACAGTGGTGTGTACTTACCCCAGAGTCAACTCTGGTACAGTTAATATATATTTCAATCTGCAAACTAAGCATTTGTGACAGTACAAAGGAATTTCAGGCCACATATGCTAACAACATGTCACAGAACTGGAATTGAAATAATTTCTACTTTATTTGTCTGCTGCAGCCCCATGTAAGAATAAATGCACACGTTCTTAGTAACAGGATACTGGTTTGCTCTGAGATTTCAGAGGAAGTCAAATAATTAATCAATTTCAACCTCAATGATAGGAATATTAACACTGCTGCCACATGAATAGCACATAAGTCAGTCCATTTATCTCCTTTCTCACAGTTCCTGAATTAGAGCAGTAACAGAAGTCACCAGGCCAGATGAAAACCTAAGGCATGTGTCTCTATTTCTACAGGTAAGAGGAAAAAAAAACCACAAAAAAAATGAACATCACATAGAGAAATCCTCTAGAACTTGGGGTAAACTGGGCAACTCTGTCTTACAGAAAAGCAAAGCAGTACTTTTCCACATCAGTGTAGCACATCTGGCTGGATTAGGTCTGCCAGTGGCCTAAAGCATTCCCCAGCAACCCAGCAAGGCTGTAATCAGTGAATTCAAGAACAGTTTGAGTTGGAAAGGACTTTTTAAGATCATTTAAGTCCAGCTCTTCTGCCATGGGGACAGGGACATACTTCACTAGGGTCAGGTTGCTCAAAGCCCCAGACCAACCTGACCTTGAACACTTCCAGCAATGGGGCATCCACAATTTGTCTGGGTAACTTATTCCCAAGTCTTATGACCTTCATGATAAAAAAAAATCCAGTCAACCAAAAAGTGAGCACAAAACAACATTACTATCCTTTCGAGTCAATCTAAAACCGTACTCTGAATTTAAAACTGTTGCCGCTTGTACTGTCACCACAGGTGCCAGTAAAAGCTCTTCCTTTCTCTTAACTTAAGCCCTCTTTCTACACTCAAAGGCTGTAATAAGGTCTTCCCAGAGCCCTTCTTTGCAGGATAAGCAAACTCAGCTTTCTCAATCTGTTCTTGTAAGGTGCTGCAGCCCTCTGGTCATTTTTTGGCCCTCTCCTGGACTCGCTCTAGCACATCTGTGTCTGTGCTGGACACTCCAGAGCTGGACAGTGTACCATAGGTGAGGTCTCACCAGACCAGAGAGCAATGATCACCTCCTGCAACCTGCTGGCCATGCTTCTTTAGATGCAGCCAAAGATACATCTGGCTTTCTGGGCTTTGAACCACATACTGTACAAACGCATGATCCTTTAGAGCAGGGTCACAGCATACTTTTTTTTTTTTAAACTCCGTAGTGCAATTAACATCTTCCTGATCAATCCACAGGTTAAAAAAAAAAACCCACACAACAAACAACACACAACAGCCCCCTACAAATTCTCTATAGCTGGAGAATCAGCTGATGCTGTTCCATCTCATACTCCTCTTCCAGTACACAGTCCTAAGGCTTTCTCCTCCTGAAGAGGTTCAGAGAGCCAGAACAACTCCTCCTACTACCCCACTTGAGCTGTCCAAATTCCATCCCCTTACTGGATGCTATTATAACTTTTCAGACTTTTTCTTACCTCAGCAGTTGTAAAAATCACTTTTGACAGTGCTAAGGAAAACCAAAAGCAATGGCACTAAGTTTCCAAATTTAAAGAGTAAGACAGACATGAATGGCACAGCATGATGTTTACTAGGATATCCAAGATCACAGGACCACCTTGGACACTTGCAACCTAGTTTTACCTTAACATACTAAAACAATTTGAATACATTGTTTTGAGTTTTTAATTACATCAAACTTCAGAACAGATTAATAAAGCATTATTTCCCATGCATCCATATGTTTCACATCAGTGTTCACCATACTCTTGAGTACGGAAAAAGCACAAGTTAGACACCATTCCACAAATCATGAAGTGAAGTTTTGAGGTTGGGCAGATGGCAGCCACTTGTCATAACTCATCCTGAGGCCTCTTTTCAAATCACTCACATGAACACAACATCTATATTTTACCCTTCTGATCTGTCCTACGTTCAAAACTTGTGTCTAAGAAGCCTGAGGAAAAATACTATCTTGTCTGACTTTTTAAGAAGTCAATAATAAGAGAATATGAAGTTTCAAGTACTCTATCTCTTTCCTAAAGCACAGAAAATTCAAGCTAGACTGAGACGCTAAAGCCTTTATCTGTATTTAGGCTTCCAAGATTTAGTCTCCACAGGACTTAACTCCAAGGACTCCTAAGTCTCTATCCCGAACACTAAAATCGAAGTCCTTCAGAATGCAAACATGATGCTTTTGTAGTTCATGTAAGCAATACAGTAGGTTTGGCCACAAAATAGTTTCAGTTGCTTGTGCTCCCTCCTGTGCAGATCATTAAGAGATACCTCGGCTTCTTCAACTGCTGGCTGATCCTACTTATATCTGATGTCCTAAGGTCAACATGGTTTTCCCTCTGAACATCAATTTTTTTTTCAGTGACACCTCCAGGACAGAAGAACTAACAAGGAATCCCCACTCCACCTGCTAAGAATTTAAGACAGTCTCACTATGTCAAATTTTTATCAGCTCACCATCATCAGAAATGACTTCCAGGTAGTAAGCAACTCTTTTCAAGAACTCAGCTCAACAGCTGTCCTCCAAGAGAGAGTTCCTGGCTTTTAAATTTTGTATTACAACCAAGACTAGAGACCTGGTGAATCTCCATCCCAACATCATTTAAAGATGTCTACATTATTCAAGTGAAAGGCAATCAACTGTAACATTGATTATTAATCAAACCAATACTCATTCAAATGCTTTTAAGCATCATGAAATATTAAAAGTAACTCCTATGACCTCATAAAACAGCCACAAAAAATTTTTAGGGACAAAATACTCTCATTCAAGAAAACCATAACAGATGATTAACTTTGTTTAATCCACATGTATCAATTGTAAGATTAAGATAGCAGAAACCTCTGCTATCCTCTTCATGGACTGGATTACAGCCCTGATTACAGGCTCAATACTGATGTTTGTGCCTGAAAGCTCCAGAAAACAGACATCTGACTTTTGGGGTTTGGGGAAATCAAATATCATGACAGGAACAGTGGGAATGGTGAGAAACTCCCAAGTATTTCACATGCAAATGACACTATTCACATCGGAAAAATCTGTAAGCAGTAGCTTACTATTTAACTTTATTCTATCCCTACTTTGCCTTCATATTTAAAACCATTTCAAAGAGTATCTTGCACAGCAAACCTAGCCTCAAGCTTGTGAAAATGGATAAATATGTGAACCTCACGTGCTAAATACACAGTAATTCGCAATTCAGATATCTTGCTTTCACAACCACCATGTACCAAAGTACAGAGTTGGAGATCAATTAATCACAACTCAGAAGAGCCTTGGAAGTTTAAAAAACAATGTACAAATCAATAATTACTTTGCAGTCAGTGAAGGTGTCAAAAATATATCAGAAGTTATCTACGAAGTGTATATATCATAAACCACAAAAAGTGAAATAAATATCCATATGCATTACCAACAGCTTCAGCAATTATATACTGTGAACATTTCAATAATTTTTTTTATCTCTCCTGCTTTTAACAGAAGTTTGGGAACAGTCACCCCATTTAAAGCAACATATGGCACATAGGTGCCATGAGTTTTGGCTTTCTGGATTACACAAATAATTTCTTCCCACAGATTTTTGTTTCTACCACAGGGAATCAAGTAGAGTTGAAGGGGTCTCCTTTTCATGGGGGCTGCTCGCATACCTGCTTCCCTTCTTCAAATATCTGCATTTTTCAGAGATTTCATATCTGGCAGACAAATGAAGACATATCGTTGCTTCAAAACGTATTTTTGGCAATTTGAATGCCACGAGGGTACAGTAAAAATGAGAAGATGCCAAGTTACCAGGATTTCCTAAACAGACTGCACATGACCTCAATTAGCCATCAGACCAGCTCTACAGAAATATGTATGCTACAGAGATGAGAATCAGTATTAACCAAACTGTAACAATTTGCAGAAATTCTACACTTAAGAGGATTGAGAAAAATAATAGTTCTACCATCCTGAAACACAACAATTCCTTTGTTCGGTTTCTATAATCTATAATTAACTATAGCTTCTACAGGAATAAAAATTCTAGACTGAGGCCAAGCTTTGGGCCTTTCCTATGAACTGCTTTTCAAGTGTTTACAATTTCTCTTGGAGAAATGAAAATATTTGTGAAGAGAAAGAAGCTCATGCAAAAGCAACAAACTGGAAGTCGACTCCATCCAACTCATCCAAGTAATGGAAGTTATTTGTTTTTCACAATTATTTTACAGTTCAGATATAAATTTAAGGATTAATTTTTTTCTTAAACATAAACCAGAGGAGGATTTTGAATGAAGACAGGATTACGTAGTCATGTACTTCAAAAGGTTTAACTGTTTTTATTGATCACAATCTTCTCTCTCCACCTTCATATTTTCATTTTGCCCACTAATAATTCGATGTACAGCTTGCATTAGACACTAAAATAAACTTTGTCTTTGTGCATTTCATCTAGGTTTTTGTATGTATGCTTCCCTGAATATAGCTATCCAATCTTTTCTGTGTGATGATACCTTCAAGTGGTAATTTTAATTGGAAAAGCTAAACCAGCATCTTCTGAGCCATATTAGTCATTCTGATCTTGTATACAGTTCTTGCCGCCATGGTAGCAGTGTTCCGGGCAGGTTTTTCTGCTGTCATCAGTATGGGTACAGAAGCCAGCAGTACACGAAGCAATGTAACTTACAGCTTTCCTATGTCAATCTTTCTCCTTTCCAGGAGAGCTGTATTTATGTCATGTCTCCAAAGTTAAGTGTTTATTACTAAAGGTAATAAACTCCAACTTACATGTAAGGCACTTTCTAAGGATCAGCAGCAGAAGAGTACAACCTGAATTGTTTTGTTTAAAATAACTATGATGCTATACGGTTCAGACTTCCAGGAGTCTAAAAGATACTGCAAGCAGAACACCAAAAAGACACTTTCAGAAACAGAAGAAAGTTTAAATATACTGAGTGCAACACTATGAGAAAAAGCTTACCATTCCTTTTGGATATTGCTCTTGTAGAGCTCATTTAGAATACAGGAATAGGCTGAAAGGAAGAATTCCATGATCACAGCTGCCTTAACTCCTTTGGCCCTTAACACCTATGTGATTCTGCCATGCTTTTATCATTTCACTCTGAAAGTTAAACCAAGCAGAGTGATCCTGAAAGAAATCACAACACAACCAGATGCTTACAATATATACATATATAACCTGGCATGTCAGATTTGGAGTCCTGCTGACAACTGAGACTTTAAGTGCCCTATTCCTTTCCACGTTCTAAATACTATTTTACTAAAATAAGAAATTACCTTTTTTTTTTAAAATGGAAATCTTGGTTAGTAATTCAAAGACTGCACCTTCTACAGTACAGCTGAAGTGGACTGTATTTACCATGTACCTTCCACATGCTGTTGAAAAGAATTATTTCAGTGGTACCTGGAAGAGTTATGGTTAAGTTCTGCTAGGTGATCAAGCTCCCTCTTAGTACAAAGCATTGTACCTTATTTAATGCATCTGGGATACGGTTTAATGGCAGCAGTCTTAGGCTGACAGTGGATTCAATGATCTTAGACATCTTTTCCAACCAAAACAGTTCTATATGGTTTAGAGGAGCACTTTAAAGTCTCTTATTCAAGAGGATGAAGAGGACATCAGATGGCAATGAAACATGGCCACAGTGCCCTTGTCCGGAATCCTGTGCAGGGAATTCAAGGTGCCTGTTTTACTACTTCTCACAGAAAAACAAAGCACCGATTCTTAGCTACCAGTAAGAAACAGACAGAAGACTTGGGAAAGCCATCAACTCTATACCCATGGTAGCAGTGTGTAGACAACACACAAAAATAAAAAATGAAACACTATTTCTGCCAATTCCTGCTACTGTAAATGGAATTAATGAAATTCAAGCACATGAAAAGAGTATTTTCATTAATTAAGTTTCATAATAAATTTACATCTAAAGAATTGCAATGCAGTAGGAAGGTATACACAACTCTTAAAAAACATAAAACCCCCATGAGAAAAAGCCAAATTATCTACAACCTTATAGAAATGAAAGCAAGTTGGGCCAATTTGAAATGATTTCTATTGGTTGTTGACATAAAATTAGTTATGTGTCTTGTAAGTGAGAAGGAAAGACATATCAGAGGCTCCTAACACTGTATCATATGATTTCCCACCAGCTTTACAAACAGGTAATAACCACCAACCTTGCACATACAAAACGAGATTACTAGCAAGGCAGTAATACCACAGAAAATGTGGAGGATTAAGGAAATCTGAAGTAAACAAGAACTATTGAGACTACTGTGAGAAGGGGGGAAAAAAAAAAAAAAAAAATCAGTATCATAGTGGCACTTAGGAACACAGGGTACCAAACACAAGGGAGACAAGCAATCTTTTCACTTTATACAATGATAAGCTAGAATATCAGGTCCTGTTCTCAGCACAGCACAATATTCATAAGCCCTAAATTTCCTGAGGTGAATTTCCCTGCATCTCAGACACTGGTAATTAAAACACACTTCAGGAAGTGCACTTCAGACTGCTTCTCTTCAGAGGAAGTTCTCCATGAATGTCTGCCAGGAAATAACCCAGATTTTTCCTTTACTACAGCACACACAAACCAATCTTGGCAACCTCTGTGTTGTCACTTGCTCATCCTGCTGCCTATCAAGCAGGCCAATATTTTTACTGCAGTATTTTACAACTTGTCAGTGCCTCTGTATCCACTCATCTTTCTTTTTTTATGAGGACACTCATTATAGCTTCATCTACTACTATAACTGAAGGAGCTACACCAAACATCACAGAGAATAACAAGAACTCTGGGAAGGCAAACTCTGTTTACAGACAAAAATTCAAGTTTAAGTCTTGGAAAGGGCATGGTCTAGTTTGAATTTTGGTCTTTCTGATGCTCTCAGAAAATTCTCTTCATTTTTCTTTTTATCAGAAGTAAGGTAACAAATTTAAGGTGCAAGGCTGACATGCACTTGACGCATTGTGTGTGAAACCCGGACACTACAGAAAGTTAAAAACTCTACTACCAGTAGTTAAAAACTCTATCAGTGAGGAGCACATTGTCATTTATTATGTTGTACAAGAATGGTCTTAGTATGTGATTCAGAGTATTTTGCCACCTTTCTAAATTTTCCTAGGCCGGTGTTAAGCAGTCTTGTGCACTTCCTGCATCAAGTAACAGGTAGTACAGATCTTAACCCAGTAACCAAAATACAGGATCACATTACATTCTCAGGGAGCAATGATGTTGTTCTCATAGAAACAAAACTACAGTGAACTTCACTGCAAATACAGTCCTGCATTCCTAACTCTTAGAGCAGTGATAGCATTAGTGGGATGGAACAGATTAGCTGTAGCAAAACAGTTTTCCTTTTTAGACCAACAAAATTGGTTGCATCCACCTTCACTACAACTATATGCAGGGAAGGCTGTGGATATGGTCTACCTGGACTTCAAAGCCCTTGACACTGTCTGCCACAAGCTCCTGGCAAAGCTGGCAGCTCATGGCTTGGAGAGATTCACTCTGTGCTGGGTCAAGAACTGTCTGGAGGGCCAGGCCCAGAGAGTGGTGGTGCCACATCCAGTTGGCAGTCAGTCACTAGTGGTGTCCCCCAGGGATCAGTGCAGGGCCCAATCCTGTTCAATATCTTTAACGACGATCTGGACCAGGGGATTGAGTCCAGCATCACAAAGTTTGCAGATGATACCAGGTTAGGAACAGGTGTTATCTGTTGGAGGGCCCTGCAGAGGGACCTTGACAGGCTGGATAGACAGAGGCCAATGGGATGAGATTTAACAAGGCTAAGTGCAGGGTTCTACACTTTGGCCACAACAACCCCAAGCAGCGCTACAGGCTGGGGACAGTGTGCCTGGAGAGCAGCCAGGGAGAAAGGGACCTGGGGGTGCTGTTATATAGTAGGCTGAACATAAGCCAGCAGTGTGCCCAGGTGGCCAGGAGAGCCAATGGCATCCTGGCCTGTATCAGGAACAGTGTGGCCAGCAGGACAAGGGAGGTTATTCTGCCCCTGTACTCAGCACTGGTCAGGTCACACCTTGAGTACTGTGTCCAGTTCTAGGCCCCTCAATTCAAGAGAGATGTTGAGGTAGTGGAACATGTCCAGAGAAGGGCAACGAAGCTGGTGAGGGGCCTGGAGCACAGCCCTGTGAGAACAGGCTGAGGGAGCTGGGATTGTTTAGCCTGGTGAAGAGGAGGCTCAAGAGGGGCCTTATTGCTGTCTACAATTACCTGAGGGTAGGTTGTATCTAGGTGAGGGGTCTCTTCTCCCAGGCAACCAGCAACAGAATGAGGGGGGACAGTCTCAAGTTGTGCCAGGAGAGGGATAGGCTGGGAATTAGGAGGAAGTTCTTCACAGAGAGAGTGGTTGGCATTGGAATGGGCTGCCCCGGGAGGTGGTGGTGGATTCACAGTCCCTGGAATGTGTTCAAGGAAAGACTGGATGAGGCACTTAGTGCTATGGTGTGGTTGATTGGCTAGGGCTGGGCGATAGGTTGGACTGGATGATCTTGGAGGTCTCTTCCAACCTGGTTGATTCTATGATTCTATAAATATTACCTCCATAATAGCTAAAAAAAAAATAAATCAATCCATGTATAGGCATGCTTGACTTCAAATTTCTAAACAAACTATTTCTGATGGCTTATGCATGTCAACATGGTTGCACAAATCAGAACAGGTATACACTTGCAGGGCTGGGATGAAAAAGAGATTAGCTACTCCATGACAAGATGAAGAATATATTCTGTGAAAAGGACTCAATATTTCCAAGCTGAAGCTATGCCACAACAGAGTCTAATGCCCTGAAGCACTGGGGAGAGCTTCATGGATATTTAACCAAGGCAATCGTTCAGAAACCAGCGATTTAAACAGTCTGGAAGGCAGCAGCAGCAGCATTACATGGCTATTTCTGGCATCAGAATGTACGGCTACAGACCCATCCAAGTCACATTACAAAGGAGTACTATTTACAGACTCAGACATTGTTCTTTGTTTTGTGTTTGCCTATTCACATCTACCAGAAGGGCTAGCAACCCAAACAAATAATTTGTTTTGATATACAGAAAATCTTTCACACCTCCAGAGAGAAGACTACAACACTACTTCATTCTACCTCAGTAACATATTCCAAAATAATCCAGACAGGCTGAGGCTTTATTAAACTCTACTGAGGGATGAGACAATGAAGAGGAGTATCACAAGCACTGAAAGTTATTTCCCCCAGCCCACTTATTGCTGCATAACACAACGGTTGCTCTGGGGACAGGCTGAGAAACCAGAGCTATGCTGAGCAAAGGTCAGGATAGAGTTCAAAAAGGCATTAGGTAACACATGTCTGAGTTTGTCTTTGTTATGCTCAAGTTCACTGCTTTTCTCACTTCAGTGCTACCTGCCAATACAGCTAGAACACAGAGCACTTTACAGCAAGGACCCAGCCACAGAGATGAACATGTTCTGCACTGAACTACTAGTGAACTCTCATGTACTTGTGAACCCAGCCGGCTTGGGTTCACACTTAGTAGACAGGTAAATCTTTCTCTAATGACTCGAAAGTCAAGAATAACAAACCAGAGAGCAAGCCCAGCAGAATTCTCCTTCCAGAAGCCAGGAGGAGCTATTAGCACATAGGTATTACTGGCAATTAGCAACATACATTAATCATTCTGACTTCTAAGAACAAAGTGGTGATTATTTACAGCTTTAAGTGCAAACTGAATCTTTTGAAGCAAATTTTGCATCAAGAAGGAAAAGGTCCCAAATGCATTTAAATAAGCTTACAAGCATGACATCCAAAATCTAGAGAAACCACCGATTGATGAAGATTTCATTAGGAAAGCGTCCTTCTCTAAGAGATAGAAAGGCACATCAATTTATTTATCTGCCATACTGTTCTTCCACGAGTTCTATGCTGGGTACAACAAGGCTGCTCCAATACTAGTTTAATTTCAAGTGAAATGGTACAGCTGGAGAGAATCTGACGTCACTTGCAGAGAACACCTTTGGGAAGCTGTTTCTGAGGTGGTTGTGCTAGCACCACCTACCGTCAGCGGCTGCCCGCTATCTCTGGAAGCACAGTACATACTCCTACCTTCCACCTACAGAACCTCTGGTCGGAGAAGCAAGTCAGACGCAAAGCTAAACAGCACTGGCACTCATAATCCTTCCCTACTGTTATGTCTTTTGCAGTGGATTCAGACTGGACATCAGGAAAAGGTTCCTTACCATGAGGGTGGTGAAACACTGAAGAGGTTGCCCAGGGAGGTGGCAAAAGCCCCATCCCTGGAAGTTTTTAAGGCCAGGCTGGATGGGGCTCTAAGCAACCTGATCTAGTGCCCATGGCAGGGGAGTTGGAGCTATATTGATCCTTGAGGTCACTTCCAGCTCTGACAATTCTATGATTGATTTGCTAATTAATAAACTAATAAGGGAATAATCAGCATCAGGAAGAAGACAAAGAATAGTCTGAGCTGAAGCTACCAAGAGTCATCTATGTGCTCAAGATTTCTGGATGACATTAGCAGAGTGGTTTGGATCAAGTTTTCCACAATCCCCAAGCTTTTTTCTATTATGTACACGTGCCTTGATACTTGGGGGGGGTTAAATACAGAACTGTCAAGTACTTTCAGGTGCTATTTAAACCACTAAGAGATGTGCTTTGAGTGCAGATTTTAAGTGTTAGAACAACAAAATAGCATGTCTAAGCAGGGACCTAAAACTGAAACCTCTGGTCCTAAGTTCTGTTGCTCAATCCAATACAAAATTTAACACCATTTAAAACCACCAGTCAGCACTACCATGGCAAACTTGACAGCAAAAATTCATCCTGCAAGAGAAAGGCTTGAAGAGTACAGCAAGCAGATGAGTACAGCACTGGTACCCAACAAGGCAGTAGCTTTGCAGAACAAAGTACGCCATCCCATAATGAAAATACTATCCTTGTACACACGAGCTTAGAAGTTTGCAATATGAATGAGACTTACAGTTTATAAAGCAGCTGGGTAAGCAAGAGCTTCAGTCTATTTTTCTGCCCTTCCCACTAGAAGTGTCACTCTGGTATTTGCATATATAATACCAGTTTTGGAAAAGAGCACTGATCTTTTCCTCCTACCAAATCTCCAGCCAGAAAAAATACAGATACGCCAATGTAAACCTGGCAAGTCAGAAGTACTTGCAATTTACATTTAACATCTTTCACCGTTTCTTGCCACTGTATTTTACAGTCTAGTTGTTCACAGGGCTGGTTTTCTTTAAGTCTTATCTAGGAAGGTACTCCAAGATATTTACCTAATGAACTAATAAATACTTAGTTGTCATGGTTTTACCAGGATGTGACTCACCTCAGCCTTGTACCATGTATTCCAAAGAACAACAAGTATGCTTTTTTGCCTATGACATCACAACAAGTATTGCTGTTCCTTTTAAAAGGTCAAATAAAATGAAAGGAAGGATAAAACCCCCTTGAAACCACAGGTCTGATTTGTAGGCCTTTATAAACTAAAGGGAGGGGGGCTGTTCTGGCCCCCCCTCTGTTTTCTGGATTTCCCACATTATTAAGTTTTCTATGTATAGAAAATATTTTTAAATGTTTGGGTTTCCATCTGAAACATAATTCAGATACACGATACTTAAGGTAAAAAATTTAATCTTACCTTATAAAAAACAGCAGTGTTTTTTTGTTCTAACTGTAGTACTTTGGGGCTTTTCCAGTTTAAGTGACAAAACTGAAAACACACACTCTGCTTACTCCTTGGAGTGGTGAAAGTAAATCAAATTCATAGGAAAAAACTAATAGCATAATACAAGCTAACATCATAATCCAATACCAGACAAGGGAAAAGGAGAAATTACAAAGAAGCTTCATAAAATTGAAAACTGAAGCTTAAGAAAGGCTAACACCCAGACCACTCATGAAGTAAAAAAAAAAAAAAAATTGCAAGAATATTCCAAACATCCATATACGTTAGCAGGAATAGAAGCAGAAGTCAGTACACTGAGGAACAAAATTGAAGAATGCAAATATAACCATTTACCCTGGGAGAAAGGAGGGTCACAAGAAATCAAAATTGTATCAGGCCAGAAACAGATTAGGTGAAATCCTCCTACAGAGAAGATTTTGCTTAAGACAAATTTTTATGTACTAGAGAAAAGCAAAATTTGAGAAGAGAGTTCATCAGCATTTTGCTCCCAAGTCAGCTCATTAGTCTGGTCAGAGAAGCTCCAGCTATGCAGTTTTGGTAGGTGAGAAAAAAAACTTGCAGGTTTCTCCCATGTGCACTTGCTATACAGGTCTACACACCTCTGTATGCCTATGGCTGAATGGAAGGGCCATAAGTGGCATGTCAGAGAAAGGCCAGTTGTAGGAGGCTCAGGGTTTAATATCCACTGTTTACAAATCAGAGTTTTCAACAATTGCAAGGCAACAACAGTGTCAGCTTGAATCATTTTACCCAGAATAAAACCCCATGTTGAAGTGAAATCATTAGGTGTTACACATACCTTATGTAGCCTTTCCAGCTCTCAGCAACAGGTGTTCAGTGCAGGATGAAACATGAAATCTGAAATTAACATTTAGAATTGATTATTATTTTTTCTTGACCTAATATCATAGTAGTCAAATACCCAAAAAACTCATAAGTAACTGCTATTTGCTGGTATGAACACAAGATAGCCTTCCACTGAAATGAGCTGCAGTAAGTATCCTGCTTTACAAATGCAGATTTAGCTGGAAGTCCTTAGGAAAAAAACAACACACCAAAAACAACACAAAAAGTTCATTTAAGTAGAATCCAGGGGTCTACATTTGAACTCAGATTCCTTACAAAGCAATTTGCTAGAAATCCTGTAGGTTCTATTGAAGTAAACTAGTAATTTCATGGGTCACACAAGTTTGCTGTTTTGAAGGAGGAAAGCTAAAGGATTCTGAAGTAAATCTTTAATACAGATGCATACATTTGATAGCAACAATAAAGCAGCAAGTATTGAAACTCTTGATGAGTGATTCAAAGTGTAAGGATCCAGATTCAGTATTAGAAATAGTGCTTCCCTGGAAGGAAAAAGTATGGAAGGAATTAGACAAAAAACATTTGTTTCCTTAGTATGTGCATCATAGCACAGCCAGGCACACATACAGATATAGCTCAACATACACATGTAACACACTGTCCAGAATAAGTTCTAAGTTTTTCTCCTTAAAGGAAATTATTCATCCAAAAAATCTTCAGATTCTAGAGTTGAGTAATCTACAGAGATGGTTTTGCTCTTTCGCTACTCTAAGAAATGTGTATTATAGAGACAAAGGCTGTACTGGTAGAAAGCCTAGGCTTACACATTAAGCACTTACAAATCCATTTTTAATAACTCTTTCTGAACCTTTATTCACTTCAGCTACTTAAGTTTTCCCACAAAAGCCATCAAAAGATATCCACAAGAAAAGAATGAGATAAAGCAACACACACAACAAGTGTGTGTGTAGAGACTTACGTGTTCATCTAAGCTATAAGAAACAAAGGGAAAAAAAAAACCACCCACACAGTTGTATTTTCACATGATAGCCACAGAAGTGAGCCCCAGACTCAGTCAGAATGTACATCCATATCTTTGGGAAAAATACCACCAAAAACTTGATTCCTTTTTTTTATGGTAGCCTGTAAGAGAAATGGCATTGCCTTGAAATACTATGTCTGAAGTTCAACAGATTCTGTGTGAGTCAGCTGTCCTATCAGCTCTACCAGACTGAGCGGCAAATGACAGCTTTCCCCAGAATTATCTGTTCGGAATATTTTTATGGAATCAGTTATCATTTGGGACAATTCACAGAAACACCAGAATTAACAGAATGGGAAAAACCATCAAGACAAGCCCTTTACAGAAAGAAAAAATTCTCGCGAAACTGTTTCTCAGATTGAGAAATCCACAGCTATAGAATTAATTAACAGCATTTTCTGTGATATGGCAAAAGCTACTTTTAATTTCCAAGGCCAACAGCAATGACCTTTCCCCGCTCAGGAAAGCTATGTCAATAGCATACTCAAAGCATTTGTTAAAGTAATTGTGTGTAACACCGTGGGACCTAATTGCATGCAACATCAAAAGAGCACAAAATAAAACTGCCTCAAAACTATTAATTGCTCAGGCATCAATAATGCAAACACATGCAAGGACATTAAATTTTCCACACAAGTTATCCCACTGATTTTCAGTAAGTATCCATGTGTATAAAATTCAGTGTGCAAGGGCAGAGTACTCAGATTTGCTGTTGGATGGCAACCCCAGAGCACAGATAAAGAGCCTCTTGTTTGGTCATTAGCTACTAAGAGCAACCCAGTCAGAGTTGACCCAAACACAGAATTTCATTCCCCCTGCTGTTTCCAGGCACACCTTCCCAAGATTTGGTTTTGCAAGTTACTTGCTGATTTACTTAATTCATCAATTACCTAGGAAGCAAGTGGTGACAAGAACTACACTGAAGTTTGACCAGTTGTAACACTTCTTAAAACATTTTCTCTCTAGCAGGGATACATGCTGGAAGCTTTTAAAAATGGTCAAAAAGGCAATAAACTACAAAGTGGTTTGGGCTAAGCAAAGTATTGTGCTTTTCTTTCAACTTTTTGTAATTAATTTAGTTAATACCCTGAGAAAAATCAGTCCTAGCTTTTGATATTTCTCTGCCTTTCTCCAGTTTTATCTCTCACCCTGGCTTACCTTACTGAATTTGATACCAACTCAAAGCCACTATCCACAGAGTCATGGCACTGTGAGGATTCAGTCATTCTGAAATCCTTAGTGCTTTTGAATAACAGGTGTACAAGCACTAACTTGATCTTAACAGTGCATAGTGGCTTGGACAATAGCAAAATGTAGTCCATAAAGCAGAAGACTGAGCAGACTCACTGGACCTAAACACAGATCCTAAGCACATCACCACAAAATATACTCATATGGCCACCATCAGCCTCAGTATCAGTAGTTCTACAGAAACTTAACCAGATTTTAACTTAGTTGAAGAAAGACAAACCAGTAATCTCAACTTTGCATCATATTAACACCACCAAAAATCAAAGGAGTCCATACTTACTATCACCTCCTATTCATAAGAGCCCTTACGCAATCAACTATAAACACAAAATATTTAACAAAGAACACAAGTGCAGCATAACATTTAAAACTGCTAGCAGGGACTCAAGCCAGAAACACTATCATATTTCAAATGACAGCTGTGCATTAAGTACTCGCATTATATGCACATGGGCATCAGTTTCCACCTCCCCATTTAGTTTTGTCTGTGCTTTCTCAGGACTCATAGCTTTGATCTTGCCTTTCCAGAACTGATCTCAACTCACAACCCACAAGGTCTCGCCTTATTTTACTATTTCTGTCAATTTCAAGAGTCACCTATCAAAGCAAGTGCGCTTTACATACATTTATTTTCAAAACTTGCTTCAAGTCCTCACCCTTCCTGTACTTCCACACTATGATCTCTTGTTTGGTACATGATCAATGCTCCTACTCCCACTTTAGAATACTGTAGTTCAAGATCTGTTTAAACAGGAGTAACAAAGAGTTCTGAATTAAAGAACTTCAATGTGATTCCCATTTATTGCCGAAAAGACACATACAAATACATTACAGACCACCAAAATTTGTTTCCTAGGAAGAATAGGTCCTGTGTTATGTATTCTTCTCAGTTTAAAGGTTTTATTTGCCTTTAAGAGAGGAAAAAGCTGATTCAGTTGAAAAATTAAGCCAATGACACACACTGCTGTCTTTACAGATTCCCTCTCCTCTTTTGATGAAAAGAGAGCAAGGCATAACACTCTCTGTTGAAAGCACTGAAACAGCATGAGGCAAGCACTACTGCCATCACACAAAGAAATTCTCCCCCTTCTACTGAGCCTGAATAAGCAGGGGCTTGTAGCCTAACAATACAACAGAACTTTCACTTCATTTAAATCCCCATCTAAGAATTGATCATCTATGCCACACACTATCTTCTTCTAAAGCCGCGTTATCTCTTAAATAAATCCACTTGGTTGTTTATTAATTTTACATAGGTAACAAATTTCCATCAACAAGGGAATGTATTAGAGTACTACAGCTCAATCTCTTACAAAAATGAAATACTGACATGAACTGCAGGCAGAAGACGAAGCAGAAGTTTATCTGGTTTAACAGCCCACTCCTTTGGATTTCATTCTCTAAGTTTTACAGGGGGCTGTTATTTTTGCTTCCATTCACAATAAAAAAAAGTAATAAGCTCAATCTAATATTCACACATCATTCAAGAAGTGACAATCAGAATATTCTCACAAGAGATGCATATGCCATATACTCTTCCCTTCCCATTTCTCATATGAACTCCAAACTTTAAATTATACCATCAAAACCAAACGGAGTACTATTAATTTCTGGAAATTGATTAATTTTTCCTATAATCAATTAATATTTACATAAAAATTTATGTACATATGATAGATATGATAGATATGTAACAATAATGATGTCCTCCTCCATAAAGATCATCTTCTAGCCAGAGTCACGCCATTTACAAAGGCAATGCTGAACAACAAATCCACGCAACACTGAAATGATCTTATTCTGAAAATGAAAATTTAATATCTACTTTGACTAGGTACTTTTATAGCTGATCAAACAAAATTCAATACAACTGATGAGTAAGAGGCTTCTCCTTGCCTCTACACCACATAGGGAGTGTTTAAAATTACTTTTAGTTCACCAGAGGATAGCAAACAACTTACAATCGCACAGATGTGTACTCTTAGTTCCACCTTTTAGCTTAAAGGTTCCCTGACAACTCGGAGGTAGCACTAAAGGGTTAATTTCTGCATATTATGCCTCTACATATTAAGAGTGTTTAGAAAGCTATCAGATCAATGAGTTTATTCTTTACTTTCCTAAGAAATATTTCAAAGGCAGAATGCATCATTAACATGTTTCCTGCAGTGGCTGTACTGCACTCAATCCATTTTCACTAAGGATTACTTAATTCTTTCCCAATCTCAGAAGTGACCTACTCCTCCCATGACAAAAATGCTGAGGAGCATTCTGACTTACTTTAAAACAGATCTGAGTTACGATTATAGGAAGACCACTAGTGCAACATCAAACTACAAGCTATCATTTTAAATAGTGAAAAATAGACAGAAAGCATGGAGTTCCTGTTATTCTCAAAGTTCAGTTTATTCATGTGTAATAAAATATAGACATTAAAGGGTAATATCAAAAGGAAGAAGAAACTCATCCTTTAAGGTCTCTTTCAAACTAAGCAAGAAAGTTAATGAAGTCTTGCACATTTTCTTTCATGAAATCTGTAATTGTACAACAAAGTGGCCACTAAGCTAACTGTTCTAGTAGCAGTTTGCAATTCTTTTTACCAAGCTGTATCTAGGTGGTCATGCTCTTCTGTAGGGGCAGAGACTATTTTCTTTATGGAAAATTTCTTCTCTCCATGACCTTTACAGCTGTTAACTGAGAACAGCATTCAACAAAAAAACCCACAAGATGCCTTCCTGCAACAGATTCATATCAAAGCTGCACAGTCTCAGGCAATAGCTAACAAGATAATGGAGGACTTCTTACAAGTGCTTGGATAAAACTACCAGTTGCTGGGGTTTGTCAACTACCTTCCAAATATTAGCATAAACCTGAAAATAACCTCACATTCTTTACCTGTTAGCATCACTAAAATCAGTGCTGGATAGGGCTCAAGGGATCATCTTGCCAGTCTGCCACTTCTCAGGCAGGGATAAACAGTATTTCTTTCCTGATAAATAGAGCGCCTCTCCTGTGAAGACAGGCTGAAAAAACCAGGGCTGTTCAGCCTGGAGAATGCTCCGGGGAGACCTTATAGATACATTTCAGTATGTGAAGGAGAACTACAGGAAGGTTGGGGAGGGACTGTTTAGAAGGGCCTGTAACAACAGGATGAGGGGCAACGGTTTTAAACTGGAGCACAGTACATTTAGGTTGGACATGAGGAAGCACTTCTTTACAGTAAGAGTGGTAAAATACTGGAATAGGTTGCTCAGGGATGTGTTTGAGGCCCTATCCCTGGAGACACTGAGGATCAGACTTGACAGGCAGCCTGATCTATCTGGAGGTGTCCCTCCTCACTGCAGGAAGATTGGACAAGATGATCTTTGAAGTTCCCTTCCAACCTGATGCAATCTGTGAATCTGTAACTTGTTCTTTAAGACTGACAAGAGTTCCCTCCCAAATCTATTCCAACTGCTATTCTTGGAATTAGAAGTCTTCCTCCCCAAGTCAGTCATTCAAGTCTTCAGCCTTATCATTAAAGGCAAGTATTTGTTTTAGCCACCAGAAGCCTTTATCTTCTTCAGCCTTGTAGTAGCCTAATTCGTGTGAGTAATTAGGACAAGGAGATAAGTAGTTAAACATCTTCATTTGTTCAATTCCTGTATCACAATCTTCATGTATCTTCTGATACTGAAAGCAGCCAAAAGGAGAGGAAAATCCTTTCTTGGTGGACAGTGCTCAAAACTCAGCACTTTCAAAATGTCAAAATTTGTTTTGGGCAGACATTTGAACAAAAAAATTCAAAATGCGCTAAACTGAGTAGGAAGAGAGGCTGCAGAGTTGACAGGCACCAGAACAAGTAAAGAAAACAGCCAGCTTTGTGATTTATACACACTGAAATGAGAATTGCAAGATAATTAATAAACCAACTGGAATCTAAAAGCCTCTAGGATATAGTGCTTAAGCCTCAAATAGAAAATGCGAGCTGATAAAAATTCAGAATTAACTTCTTCAGCCCTTAATTAACAGCATTCCCATAATGGTGCTGTTAACATAAGAGTGTGTTAAGCGAGCACAGAATCTGTAATTTGCAGCATTTGCAGAGCTTCACTGGAAGCAAAAGACCCTTACATAGTAGCAGCATGGCAAGGTTTCCTGAGTGCAGGCTGACAATGGAAAATTACTTAGAATGTAACAAAATTAAAGAGTCTTCACTACAACTTTGAGGAAAAAAATCTTCCAATTTGTGGCTTCCCCCACACACACACACACTCGAAATCTATGTGCATTTTATTTAGCAAATGCAAGCAGTTCTGAGTCAAGCATCTTGAAAAGTTAACACAAACACTAACAAATGTGAATTAACTCTGATGGTCATGCCAAGGTTCATTCCCAGATGTAAATTGCACTTTAAATGGACAACTTTGACCCAACATCATGGTTTCTACTTTTTCTCCTGATAGGTGCTTCAAACTCCTCTATAGAAAGCACTTCAGACTTGCCGCATCTTTACATGCCAGTGGACAAAGCCTGTGCAAAGTACTGTCCTTATTTTAAAGCAGAATAAGGAACAGCACAGAAGTTAAATAATTTCAGCCACCAAAAGGAAAACAAGTAAGCCACAGAAGAGGCAAAAGGAAAAGTCTTGCCTCTTGACTCACAATACAGTGTTCCTTAACTCTTTAACAGAAGAGATGGGTTAACAAAAGCAGTGCTACGAGGCATGAGAGGTCCTAGGTATCAGCAAAAATATAAGTACACCTCCATTAAGTTGTGGAACTCACCAGGGGAAAGAGTGAAATAAGGGAGATAAAGACTACCACAAAATTAAAGTAGTATGAAGTTTAACTCCTCATAAAGAGTTCAAGCAACCAAACTGTGAAGATACCTGTTACACATTACTTTTCTATGTTACTGCCTAGACTGTTAACATCTATTATGAAGTTGTTCTGCTTTAAAACAGCTCCCACTACAGAAGAGCATCAGCAGAGCAGGGCATAAAGGAGACCTGCTAAAAACTGAGGTATAAGCAAACAAAAGAACCACCAGAGTGTTCAGACACCAGCCAAAAAAAAAAAAAGTTTCAAGTGTGTTAACGAGGGGAAAAAAAAAAGGTAAACAGCTTAATTCACCAAAAATAAAAAGGAACTGTACTCTTTTAAACACTAACTTTTTCTCCTTTCTGTACTAACCTTCACTTGAAAGGTGTGGGCAACAAAAATTCCACTATTTTAAATTAGAACATACAATATTTTTCCTTCACTGGACAAAGAAAAGGAGAAATAGATTCTTCTGTGAAAATCAGATGGCAGTAGCTTTTATGCTTTCACACTGTTTTTCATGGAAAGAGAATTTAAAAGATCACCTAAAATCAGTAACAGGAAATTCTCTTCAAAGATCCTACAATGTCTGAATCTCAGTATTATTGAGGACAAACTTACCCTGTATTCACAGTGAACCAGCAAGAGAGAGGATGAAACAGCTATTGACTGATATAAATACCCATGGCTGGAGTTATACCCAGTGGTGATTTATAAATCTCGTACCAGCACCTTCAGTAGCTGTAATCTTGAAGGCAGTGTTGGAAATGAAGTATCAAATGTTGACAGACTGGGTATCTTACTAGCTATTGTACATTCCATGGATTCTACCAGGAAACACTCCTTACAGCACTAAGAAAGGCTCAGGAAAAAAGCAAGGTACCCACTTAACAGCGGGGTATGTTCGGATCTACAAAATACATCATCGAGCTCATTGAGTTTCTGCAAAACTAGACTTCTGCCACCCCCTTTCAACCAAATTATTTGCTAGCCAGGCAGAAAGAAAACAGGAAAGAGTAGCAGCTGCTCCTTCACATATTAGAAAATAAATCTGTTGCTGCTTCAAATTCTTCCCAAGAAACTCAGGGGGACTAAGGGAAAAATGCCTTCTAAAGATACTTCACCACCTCAGATGGTCTGCTCACTCTCCCCTCCCCCTCAGCTAAGTACAACAAAAGCAGGAATTACACATTTTCATCTGTGGGTAAACAATGAAAAACCCCAAGCATGGCAGCAGGAAGCAGGAATAGTTAGCAGTCGCTATAGGCCTCTGACCTCTTTCTATCTGAAGAGTGAGAACAGATTCAGCTCTATCACTGCAATCTCTGCAAAAGCAATACCTCATTTGAGAACTCTCAACATAGACACTGTCTAAATGTTTCTAAATTTTTTGTTCAGCAACATACTTAGAATGACAGCAGTGGCAAAGAATATGGAATCTTCCATTGTTGCCTCCAGGACAACTGATGAGCACAGTTTGCTTATAAACTTTTAGTCAAAAGGAAGGACATTAGTCCAGTGTCTTCAAATGAGTTAAATTACAATTCCTTGGGCAGAGAAAGGGTCAACATTAATCCTAAGCATTAAGCTGTAAACTGACCTGCAGTACACTCTACAAAGTTGGAACTCTGAAGCAAAAGGAAACTACTTTGTTTTCTCCATGTGCCTTTCTGCATTTGAATACAATAAAAAAGACAAAAGGACCAATGCAGAGAATTTTGAGGTGAAAAAAGTCATGAAGTTACAGGGGTCAAAGGAAATGCAATGCAATAGATTCATCAATTCAGCTGTGAAATGCTGCAGGTCCAAAAAAAATTTGCATGTACCCACAATTAACACAGATCCAAGTGGATCATCAGATGTTCACCAACAAAGCATGTTTCCTTCAAGCTTTT
Source organism: Ramphastos sulfuratus (assembly GCA_013399055.1). NCBI lineage: Eukaryota > Metazoa > Chordata > Aves > Piciformes > Ramphastidae > Ramphastos > Ramphastos sulfuratus. The sequence goes on from WBNM01012200.1 coordinate 36,736, forward strand.
GTTATTTACCTCTTGTGATTCTGACTTAACAGAAATAGCATTTAAGTTCTTTAAACTACATTTCAGAAATTATTCCCCAATTTCTTGTTAATCTACAAAGCACTGATACCACCAGGGAACTGCATCATCAGATTTCAAGTGCTGTCAGAACCAGAGAGCAGTTCCTGTGGTCCTCCTGCCATCAGAATACCTCTTCCAGATACATACTTCTCTGCACCAGCTCTCTCCAACACAGCTTTCAAAACATCCCTTACAAACTGTAGTAGTTCATAGTAGACCTTTCAGCACAACACACTCAGGTCATCACAACTGTCTCTCTTGTGTCTGCTTTAACACAAGTAGAGAAAAAACAGACCAAATCATGTGAAGTTTCTTGTATTTTGTTTTGGGTTTTGTTTTTTTTTTTTGTGTGTGAGCTTCTGCACAGCTTGGGAGTGGATTTTTAAAACACTTTCTATTCATAAAGACCTAACAATCAGAAGTTCCCCCAGTTGCAAGACTTGCATCCCAGAGTCAAGAACATCAAATAATGAGCAAGCAACAAACTTCTACCTTAGGAAACTTGCATGGTAGGAAAAAAAAAAAAATCTAGTTACAAAGAAATAGGATAAAGAAACAGAAGTTCAAGCCTACAACACAAAACCTGAAGGTTTAAGCTGTTCAGTCCCTTAAGAGGCACTTTCTTCAACAGTTTATCTGACTGGCCATCAACCACTGCCTGAATAGGGACAGTAGGACACCCACCAAAATTAAAAAAAAAAAAAAAAGAAAAAATCTAACATTTTACAAAGATCTACTTGATCTTCACAGAACTACTTCTTATCCTCCACTAAAAAGACTATTTGAAACCAGATATCTATCTGGAGTTCACATTCTTCATTTAATTTCCCACTCTTTCAACTTAATGTCTTTCTAAGACAGTAAATCAGATTCATTGAACATTATGCTAGAACACACTGGACTTCTGACATTCTTAAGTGGTAGTTCTATACAAACCAAGAGACTCATTTGAAATTGCTAGTAATTTACAAACTCTAAACTTGCATTAATCTGCATTAAGTTCTGGGTTTTTTTCATCCTCAAAAACTTACATTTTAAAAGCAGCTTTTAGGTCAAATTAACTATTCTGTACAAGTTACCACTCCGGAACACAATTAACAACTGCAGTTCAGGTGCTAAACAAGCATATTCACAATTAGAATTTCAGAGTATTCCTAAATAATTTCTTCTATGATTCCATACAGGAGTTCAAAATAAGGATTTGTTTGCTGCAGTTTTTTTTTTAATCTTGATCTTTAATTAAAACCTTTTCCAGAATCAAGTCAGTATGTCCATGCTTTCATATTACTCAGTCATGGTACTTGAAACTTCACAATTACACTAACACAAGATGAGCAGAAAAATAGATTTAGTTTGAAAACCACAGTTGATAAAGCTAAATACCAAACACTAAATACTCACATATTTGAGTTTTCATTGACAGCTGTCTGAAATGGCAACTCGAAAACTTACTCATATGAAGCGAATAAACTCCATGTTTTCACTGCTAGCATCCCAGAGTGGTAGATGTAACACAAAACAAAAGACCTGGAGTATGAATTGTAGCATTAAAATGTCTTTTTAAAGCATCTTCTACCAAGTTACTGACATCTGTCCAGAACCTGGGAATAGAGACATTTTATGCAATAATCTACAACAGATACAAAGCTACAAATGTTCAATTAAGATTACAAACACATACAAGATTTGAATATACAGATTTTACAGCAAAATCACAACCTACTTACATAGTTACCAATATTCTGCAAAACATGTTTATTGTTTAAGCACCAGTACAGGCAACTGTGAAAAAACTGTGGGTGAATACACCTACATTCACTGAAGAACAACCAGCAACACCATCTACTTCAAAACTGGACTATGAGACTACAAAGCTCTCTGCCCTAGTGAAAAAGATTTTTTCACTAAGGCTAAGAGATCTAAAAGGACTGGGAAGAGCCTATATATTCACTATGAATGTTCCATCGTATGGAAGACCATACTGCTACACACAGCAATGCCTATCGGGGAAGAAAAAAAAGATCTTTGTTATACAAATGGCAAGAAATAACTTCTTGTTTCTTGAGTTATGCTCTTACTGAACACAATCCCACCACATTTATAGATGCATTAAAAATGGAAAACAATCCCCATAATCATTAAAACCACCTGTTTTACTACTTAATCTCCAAAAAAAAGTGCTCCTGCTTTTCTCTCCTCCAGTCATCTCCCCAGATATCTATTAGTTTGGTGAAACTTTCAAAACCCAGATTCCCCCATTCAGCTGTTTGTCATCATGTGGTAAACCATTATACTTCTTCAAAAAGACCTTCTTTCAACATGTAATATACTTAGAAGCAAAGTTATTATATCACAAGCTATCTAAAAGTTGAAACAATTTTTAAAGCTATTTCAGCAAATCACACTTTCAAGACACAAGAGTGCTATTTGAAGAATATTCATTTCTGGATTATGTACTCCAATGCACTGCTAGTTGATTGCTATGTCAACTATACATGCTTAGTACATTTCATACCTGAGACTGAGGTTGAATAAAGCTTAGAGTCTTTGACATATGTACCATTTCACCTGCTATGTGTACATCTTAACCTGCCTGCAAAATAAAAGGTCAACCAACACCAACATCAATCCAAGCCATGGTCTACAGAAACTGGATTTAAGACATAATAGCACAGAAGACAAATTGATTTCAGAGCTGTTTTTCTCTTTTGAATAGCCTGTAGATTTCACAGTCCTGTGAGAGAAAATATTTCTCATCAACTAGTACCCCCTCCTTCCTTTGAGTTTTAGCCTTTTCTTGTTTACAGTACCCTAGATTTCAGGTCCATGAAATTTACTACATGGTACATGAGCTCTGATCTCAAAGGTACACATTCACATTCTTTACAGAATCTATCTCAGCCATAAACCTTGCTTTAAGAAATCCCCCACGCTCCCCCATCTACAAATCACACCATAAGGGCAAAGGTGTTCCAACAAAGATACAAGGTAGGATAATAACACCATTTCAGAGGTAACAAACAAGAAGCCAGGTAGAGAAAGGAAGCAGTGGAATTTTAGACATGGACAACATCAGTAAGATAACAACCTGTTCCAAATAACTATGTAACATTTAACATTTTCCGGCTCAAATCCAGTTATGCTCTTGACCTTCCCCAGCTCTAATAGAATCAGAGATTATAAAGGCAGATTACCTTTAATTAATGTGGGACTAGTCTAATTGACACGGTAGAAAAACACTATTGAACAAAAAGATTTTAAGGGATACTGCAATACCACCTCACTTTTTAGCTAACATTTCCATTAAATACTTCAATAAGAACCCTCAAGTGTTTCTCCTCTGAAGTGAGCTTTTTGTTCAACACATTTACTCCGGTGCTGCTATGACCCCAGTCCAACTGCCAAAACCTGAGCTGCAGGCTGCTGAAGTCTCGGGGCCTACAGGATACACTCTGCTTTCAGAGCACTCCAGCAATACTGACTGCAAGTCAACTAACACAGAAAACAATACAGTGAACAGACTTTCAGCTAGAAGGGGAAAAAAAAAAAGTGGTATCAAAGAGAAAGACTACCTTTTGTTCCAAAAATGCCTCATCCAAGACAAGGTCTGGAAAGAGAATGGACATGAAAATTGGCAATGTACAGCACGTGCTCCAAAATTAGTCCCAGGGATGTGAGGAAGTCTGTTACAGCTGCAGAAGTGCAATTCTCCCCACACTCCAAAATTAGGTTTACAACCGAAAAGAAAAAATAAACATCAAATTCCCTCACGAAGTGCAAAGGCTTCTCTATCTAATCCAACTTCTGTGGAACCAGCCGAGTCAGTCCAAAGCCACGTTGAAAACACTTGCTCCCCCTGCCCCGCTGATTTCGGAGGCTATCCCCGGGTTAAAGCCTGTATGTGAAGAGCTGCCCTTGCTTCTATTTGGATAACACAATCCCACTTTCCAGCTACTGCAGTAATGGAAACAAATTAAGAAAAACAGAAAAGAACACACACAGATAAACACCACAAAACCCCCAAACACCCACACCCCCCCCAAAAAAACTACCACCCAAAAACCGAACTCCCCACACAACCAAAATCCCAACACCCACAAGAAACCTCAACTACTTCCCCTGCGCTCCCGCCCAGGCTCTAAGAGGCAACCACAGATTTACCAATGCGTCTGGAAAGGGGAAGGGGCAAAGCCAAGCAGCCGGGCTCCAGCAGCGAGGGTGCATCTTCTCCTCCCTTCCCTTTCCCTTTGTTTACTTTACGGACCGTCCCGCTCCGCTCCGCCTCGCCGCCAGCACCTCGCCGCCTTCCGCCACATCCGGTGGGACCGACCGGCGCGGCCGGCCCGCTCCCGGGGGGTACAGGGAAGGCCAGCCGCAGGCGGTGCCTCCCGAGCGGAAAGGACAGCCGGCTTCGCCCCAGGGAGAAAAGGACAGGCGGTGCACCAGATGACCTCTCCCCGCAGCCTCCTCTTTTCCCACTCCCTTTTCATCCCGCCCGTCCTCCCAGCACCGCCCAACGAAGCTCCCTTGCAGGCGGCGCTGGAGTGGGAAAGGACTCTGTTGGAACTCACAGTCCACCTCCTATCTCCCCGTATTCGCCTTCTTCCTCGGCTTTTCGGATCCCTTCGCTCGCGCCCTGGCTGTAGGGTGCCCTCTGCCGCGGAAGGCTTCCCCACCGTGGGCACCCATGGCGTGCGGTTTGTGTGTGTACGGACGGGTGTGCACAGAACCGTACCCTGTGCGTGCCTCCGGCGCCCGCTCCCCAGGAATACAGGGGCTCCAAAGGCAGCCCCTCCCGAGGAATACAGAGGAAATGGGCACCTCTTCCCCTGAGGAGACGGGGCTGCCGTCGCATTCCGAGCTGAGGTGATACACGGAAGAAGACGCCGCTGCCCCCCACCCTTCTCCACCCCCCGTTATGTAAGTTCGGGCTACTGGGGCCGATACGCCTCACTCCGCCTGTGCCCCTCACCCCTTTCGTACCCTCCTCTGCAAAGCTCCTGCCCCCAGAACTCACCGCGCTGCGGGCAGCCGCCTCCAGCCGGCTGGCCCCCGACGAGCGGAGGGGTTGCGGCGAGCTACGGCGAGGGGAGGAGAAGAGGGAGCGGCGGAGTTGTCCCGCGAGTGCTGGTTGCTGAGGCCGCCCAGGCTGCCGCCCCGCGCTCGGTGTGTCGGTGCGGGCAGCTGCCGCCTGCCTGCCTGCCTGCCTCCCTGCCCGCCCCGGCCACTCCAGGCCGCTCCCCCGCCCTCCCGGCGCGCTGCACCATGGGATGCGCGACTGCCCTCTTCCTCCCTCCCCGCCCGGCTCGCTCCCACACTAACATGGCTGCGGGGGATGGAGGGGGGGGTCAGGCTGCCGCCCCTCCAACCGAGGAGAGGAGAGGCGGGAGCCGCCCCGCCCCTCCTGCGCAGGCGCGGTTGGCGGGCTTCAGGTGACAGAGCTGCTCGTACCCGCCGCTGCCACCCTCAGTATCGTCGGTGGTTCGTGAGGCAATAGCTGTGGAGTCCATCCTGGCATTTCACCGGTGTCAGTGGCATTTCCATCTCTCCCTTCTTTTCCTGAGGCAACGCAGATCCTGAAGGACCAGTGGAAAGAACGGGGTAATTCGGGAAGAAGGGGAGTTTAACCCCTTGTCCTCGGTGTCTCCAGATCAATCTGTGAGCGGCCGTCCCAGCTGCTCGGCAACAAACTGGCTACGTGGCCTCTTCTGGGGCCTCTGGCCTTGCTTCGTTTCCACGGTGGCACCGTCTGGCACAATTGTTCTCTTGTTTCAAGGCTGGCATCTTGTCTCTTCAAAGAAATCCTTGCGTATTTACTTATACGTGACCACAGTGTTTGCATGCTTGACAGCCATTGCATCTATTTCATGACCTAAGGATGAAACAGTAATTTATCAAGTCCCTATTAATCCATCACTTGCCTTTAGTGGCAGTTGAACTCAACTTTTGCTCTTCTGCATGCCCTAGGCAGCCTGAGCTTGAACATAGAATCGTAGTTTAGGTTGTAAGAGACCTCAAAGATCATTGAGTCAAACCGTAAAGAGATCCTAAATCTCCCCATCTCTGCAAGTTGCCAGTGTGCCTGGAAACGGGGTAAGATGCATTTCACTTTGGTTTAAGTGTATCTACAGCTGAGCTGACTGTAAGGGCTGTCTCTATAGTTGATGGAGTACCAATCACTATAGTCAATGGCATTCTGGGGAGCGATTCAATCTGATAAAACATAGATAGTTTACTTTAGACTAAGACAAGTCCCAGTCTTAAACTTCACAAAGTTTGTTAGTTTTAGTTTTCCAGTCACTGTCATGAAACTCAAGGGAGACATGCTGAACAAGTAGGCACCCAGATTGTAAATATGTTTTTTAGGTGAATCTCACTTAAACTGTCCCAAGCCCCTACAGGGAGCCAATCCATCAGGTGAGGTCCAAACACAACACAACTGCATTGAGCACCATATAAAAGTAGGCCCGAGAAACTGCCCTTTGGACAGCAGTACAGTATTCCTGTCTGTCTTTTGCAGAAATACTTGGCCATTAGAGGAAAGAGTCCTTTGATCAGCCGGCTGTGGGCTAGACAGGATAGCAAATACGCTGTGCCCTTTCTACTGAAGCCAGACCACTATACAGAAATGAAGGAAGGAAGGAAGAGTGATTTCAGTTATTTTAAAATTACTGGTCTTGGGATCACTATTGATGCTCATGCCAGAAAAAGGTAGAAATGTGCTAATTAAGATTACTGATGACAGAAAGTTGGGAGACATCAATAAAGAGGATGTTCACAGTAACACAGAGGATAAAATGAATGCTCTTGAGGACTGGGATAGTAAAAAAGGAAGGAAATTCATGACTAAAACAGAAGTGTGTTTTCTGATTAATACCAGAATAAGGAGTAATACAAATACTGGAATGAGAAAATAAAAGAGAAAATGGAGCTTCATAAATTTTTATGATGCAGTTGTTAGCAATAACAGAGAGTTGCATTAAATGACCCTTCCAAGCATTATTAATCATTTCTCCTTTGCCTCAGCCTTCATCCAAAGATGTCAATGTGCTCTAGTTGCCCAAGTTTTTTACACTGGAAAGCTGAGACAGTACTTGAGTTGCCAAATTCACACATTATTCACTGGATGAACAGGCCTGAAAGCAGATATCCTCTCCAGGGCTATATCCTGGAGATAGTAGCAATACCTACTTTCTGTCATGCATAGTACATTCGATTGATCTTCAATACATGTTTTTGTAAACAGTCTTCATTTAGACATCTTTTCAAATGCCCTTGCTTTAACACATAATTGCTATTCCTTTGTTTTTATAACTTGATCCTCTGCAGGCACTCTGGGCCACATTAATGTACCAATTCTCTCCATTTCCTGGTGGAAAAATCATTGAGAGATACATGAGTGATTTATGGAGGAGACAGAGTAAAGCTGGAACTGAGAGTCTTATTTATATGTTTTTACTCAGGCTTTTGATAGTTGCACTTTTTCATATGGAGAAGAGGCATACTGTCTGAAGTCCTGGGGAGCTTTCCCGTTGGTTTAAAGGGATAAAGGCAAGCCCAAAATGTTACATCAAAATCATGGTTTGTAGCAATTTCTGAAAAGTCTCCATTTCCAGTCCTGGTGTGAATTTTTTTTTTCGTTTTGCTTGCTTTCATCAGGAAAATGCTTGTAAAACCAGAAGCCTTCAGCAACATCCTGATTTCTGATAGAGTACTTGCTGGGAAATCTTCCTTACGTTACAGAACACAATTTTTAGTCAAATATAAAGTTGCATGAAAGCTAGTAATTCCAGCTCTCAGCTGGAAGAGGGGAGCTGCACTGATGTCCAATGAAAAGTTCCATAGAATCATAGAATGGTCTGGGTTGGAAGGGACTTCTTAAGGTCATCTAGTCCAACCCCTCCTCTGCGGTAAGCAGGGACATCCACAACTAGACCAGGCTGCCCAGAGCCCTGTCGAGCCTCACCTTGAATATCTGCAGGGATGGGGCCCCAACCACCTCTCTGGGCAACCTGCTCCAGCGTTCCACTACCCTCATAGTAAAGAATCTCTTCCTAACATCCAGTCTAAATCTGCTCTAGTTTGAAGCCACTGCCCCTCATCCTATCACTACAGGCCTTTGTAAACAGTCCTTTTCCATCTTTCTTGTAGGCCTCTTTCTGGTACTGGAAGGCTGCTATTAGGTCTCCCTGGAGCCTCATCTTTTCCAGGCTGAACAAGCCCAGCTTTCTCAGCCTGTCACTGTAGCAGAGGTGCTCCAACCCCCTGATCATTTTCATGGCCCTCCACTGGATCTGCTTCATCAGGTTGTTTTTTTCCTCTAACTTCACGGTCTCATCCAAATGAATTGCCTAAGAGAAATGCAATTCTAGGCACTCATCCATCCTACCTATTTAGAATACAATAAATTGGTCTCTGATTACTCCTATTTTTCTCAATTGACTAGGGAGAGCCTAGGTCATTAGCCTAAATCTTTACATAGCTAAACTTCTCTACGTTGTGACTTGTACCTTTGTCTTCTAAGATTGTTATTTTCTTCTGGTTCTTGAGAACTTGCACAGAAAAGTAGATAATTTTCTTGCCCATTCTGTCTAGGCAGAGGTCATTGGTAGGTGGAAAAAAGACTATCTTCTGTAATTTATTGTCTAATGATTAATATTGAGGTAAGTACAATACTGATGGTATTATTTGTCCAGTTTCATTTAATTTACAGTGATTATTAAACATGTGCTGCATTGGTATAAACAAAAGGGTAGGAAACTTCATTATAGTGTAGCATGTATTGTCCTTCCATTTATTAAGTGATGGAGCTGAGGGTAATGGCTCTAAAGAGAACTAGTTCTTCCTGGTGTTCTGGAGGACAGCTGCAGTCAGGGATCTTCAGCTTTTTCTGCAGGATGCTAAATATTCATTACAGCAACCGGAGCAATCAGGCTTATGAGAGACAGGTAGCTCTGAACTGCAGGGCTAGTTTAGGCTATGATAATGGAATGCAGGAGGATTTGGAAAAAGGGAAGAAAAATGTCAAAATGTTGATTATTTCACAAAATACACAGTAAAATTCTTCATCATACTAGGAAATAATTTTTTTTTTTTCAAATCACCTAAATCAACCTGAGATGAAGAAGTCTTCAACTGCGTGCATAAGGAGTCTACATAGAACTGTGACAGTGGAGAAGCAAAATGCAGTAAGTAAATAGAAGTAGACAGAAATAAAATGACAATGCCCATCCTCTCAGCGTCACAATCTGCTGCAAGCCTGATGCTGCAAGTTTTTCTCATGTGGGAGCTTTTGTGTCTAATCAGTAAGGTCAGTGACCAGCTCTTGCATGTAACAGTGAATAATGCAACATGGAGGATGAGTGTTGGAGGCACAGTGCTATGTGCAGCCTCATGGTTAGAAGGTGCAAACTTGAACAATTAGAGGCACCAAAATGTAAATTATGGTAATATGTACATCTCTGCTTCTCTCTGGCTTTAAAAAGAAAGGCAAACCATTATGTTAACATTTCTGAGCAGCTTCTAGAGTAGAAGCTGAATAGAAAATCACCTGTGTAAGTTTATCTAATTTGTTTTTTAAACCCCCAAACAAAACACAAAGAAATGTTTAAGAAAAGGTCCAAGGCAAAAGTACACAGTATTGGGAAGGAAAACTGACGTAGAAAATTTAGTGCGGAAAAAGCTAATTAGCAGCTGGAGGACCCACCTGATGAGTTGCTGTTATTAACTAAGATCTCTAAAGCAAATGTTAATGTGTTAATTAGAAGCAGGGTAATAAACTCTCAGATTTCTCAGTGGGAAACAAAACAAAAACCAAGACAATTTTTTGTTCTTTTCTGTGTGTAGCAGGCTAAAACCAAACATGGCAGCAAGGGAACCCTCCCAGCACTTCTACTTCATTTTCTGTGTTTCAGTGCTGCTCCTGTAATGGTAATGTAGATGACCTGGTCTGGCCTTTTGTCATGGTGACTAGCTGGAAGTATGGGATACATAAGTTAAGTTATTATTCTAGAAAAATCTCTGTTCTGATTAGAAGCTTTAATTTCTAGAAAGGAAAGGTCCCATGTTGGCTTAGTTGGACTGGTTCCAAGCAAGAAGTGGAAATTATATTCTCTGTCTTGTCACTACAAAAGCATAGGAGAGGAGGCTCTCAAAAAGCCCAGTGTGTTGGTGTGGAAAGTAAAATTCATGATCTGTCCTAAATAGCTGTCCTAAATTCCCATGGCAGATTATGTTCTTCTCATTTTATTTTGGCTTTTATGATAGAAATCAAACCTCAGGCAAACTTACAGCTGAACCAAATCAAACTATATATTTTTAAACTGCGTTCTGTTGATACCAAGCAGCATAAAGGGATGGAGTCCTTATGAGCATTTAGAAATGCTTGCATTCTTTGACTTCTCTTCTGAAGTTTTCTACCATTGTGATGGCCCAAATTGTGTCAGACACTTTTCTTAGAAAGGCTCAGGAGAGAAGGAGGGTGTGTAGGAGTGCACACTGTCAGTGGGGCTAGCCTGTGTCACAGCCAGGGTTGTAGCTGCAGTGCTTAACAGAAGCACTGAATCACCATGCTTGGAAAAGACCTTTAAGATTATCAAGTCTAATCATTATCTAACTTTACCAGGGCTACTACTACACCATATCCTTGAGCACCATATCTAGACAGCCACCCAGCGATGGCAATTCAACCACTTCCCTGGGCAACCTGTTCCCATCTTTGGTAACACTTTAGTATAGAAATTTTTCCTTTCCTGATGTAACTTCAGGCCATTTCCCCTTGTCCTGTATCAGTTGTGACCTGTTAGAAGAGACCAACACCCACCTCTCTACAACCTCCTTTCAGGTAGTGGTAGAGAGCAAGAAGGTCTCCCCTCAGCCTCCTTTTCCTTTATGTTCCAGAGGTGCACATGGTGGCTGTCCCAGTACAGATGTAGCCTTTTGTCTCTTCCAGTTCTGAGCCAACCCATGATTCTTATATTTTCACTTAGTCAAACTGGTACTGAAAACACTCTTTTAAAAATTGTTGTCCTTAGACAGTTCTGGTTCTTAATCAGATCAAGTCAGCTTCTTGCAGGAACTGTGAAAGTAACATCATCGCTCTGTTCCCTGTCAGATACCTCCCAATATCCCTTCAGCTGCTTTGGAAAGCTTACAGTTTTGTGTAGAGCCCCCTGATGTGTAAAATGTATGCGATGTTTTGATCAAAGGAGTTCTTGTACTTCATGCAAATTTCAGCACACTTAGAGCAGTGTGATGTGGATGTATAGATCTAATCCTCCTGATCTCCACTGGGCCCATGGGACTCAGTCCAGCTAGCCAGGAGGGCAGGGATGATTGATGAGGAATATTTCAACTTCTTTCTTTTAAGACTGTATTAAGCTTTATCCATTATTGTAGGATTAACTAATGCTCTGAACACCTATCATCTCTAAGGTTACAATGACTACGTTTGGGAAAAAAACTATTTTCTTTCACTGTTTTTTTCAACATCTGAGCAAACAGCAAAACCTAATCTCCTTTCTGCAATCCTTTCAGCTACTGTAGATGCTTTTAGACATCAGAGGACAACTTTTGTAGATTTACTTTCAAACACAGAACCAAACACATCAAGAAGAGGGAGTATTTTCTGTGTGTGGACATTAACAGTCATTGCTGACCAGTCTCATACTCGGTGAATGATTTCAAATATATGTGAATATTTCTTCTTCTAATGTTTTCTTTATTTTCCAGTTTCTGTTTATTCAACTGTAGTATCTACTAATTTGTTATCAAACTAATTTTTACTGCTAGATGGAAGGAGTTAAAAAATACAATGTGACCAGTCATCTTGGAATCTGTCCTAGAATCATCAAGACGATATTACTTTGGTTTGGATACAGGACTAGTACCTGATCCATATGCATTTCCTCTCATTTATAAGGTTCTTCTCACCTTCCCTAAAGTTGTGGCCCTGGAAATTTACTCTGGCTCCTCTCTAACAAAAGAGTGGGGCAGAGGAGCTCCCATTGGAGCAGGTGTCATTTGCTTTGCTAGCTGTGTTGCACTGTGAGACATGGTGAAGAGGACATGTTCTAGCCCTTAACTTCTGTAGTGGGGCGAATCTTCCTATCCTGTATCCCTTTTTAGAGACAATCCCTTTCAATGCATTTTTCTCTTGTTAAAAAGTTACTTTAAGTTATAGGCAAGATACTGCTCACCTGTATGAATTCATTTTATGATGGCTGCATAAAGAATCCCTTGCTGTCTACATGAAGTCATTATTTGGGCACCATTAAATGAGTGACCTCATAAATTTAAGTCAGCTGGGAGGTAGAAGGCTTCTGTCATTCCTTTAATTTCTTCATCCTGTGCTGCTTTGAAAACTGGAATAAAAATGGAATAAAAGGGGATTGTTATTTTCTTGATTTCAGGTCATTGGTCTTCAGTTGCTAAATTTAAAACTCATTATTTATTCTCATGTAGAATTCTGCAGAGAAAGGATATTGCCCTTGCACAAAGTTTTTGAGGACAGCCTCTGCAACAGATAAAATTTGGAGCTAATTATCATAGCAGATGTGTTTAGAAGACAGTGATGCACTGGAAAATACCATCTTTGCAGGACTGTTAAACTCATGAATATCCTCTTCTTTATCCCCTCAGTACACTGGCTGACATCATTGTGTATGCATTTGCATATAGAAAAAGGTGTTCTGTATTGTCTTCTCCACATTACACACAGAGTTCTGCCTACTGGTTTTCTCAATATAGCCACAACAATTTTGCATCTTTTGGAGGCTTTCTGTGATGTGCCTTTATATCTGATTACCTCAATGCCACATTTACTTACTTTGTAGGAATAATATTGTGCGCACACACACACACAAAGGTAAGAGAGAAGACGTGACAAATCAGTGTGTTTTGCTTTGGAGGACTAAATGAGTTGACTGCAGCACATGTAGGAGCACATTCATACTTCATGATAACCTCTGAAGAATAGACCACATTACTGAACAATTGTGTTCTTATATATCCTCATGCTGTCTGCCGTTTCAGTTTGATATAGCAAGCTCTGAGACCAAGCATTTCTCAGGAGTTCTTTTATTTTGAAGACAATTGCTAGAATAGATAGATTGCAGCCATATGCATTTTAGTTTGCACAGACTTCTGTTCTTTGTGACAATCCAACATTCTTTGCATCAAACTCATGATGAGCTATAGAAAACTGAACTGACAGCAGCTAAATCATCTATAACACAGCTTGTAATCAAATTTGTTCTTGACCATGCTGCTGTCCCAAAAAGAAAAAAAAAATCTGTAATGGTTTTAATTTTTATTAAACCACGTTTAAAAGTGTGACTATTTAGCTTTGTAATGGAATTATTGCATTGCATATGCAAGGCTGTTTCAGAAACAGCCAGGGAGTAGTGCATCAAGCTGTGTAACTTTTGGAAAGTCAAACATTTCTTTCTTATGGGTATCTGCCTCTCTAGAAAGTTATTTGTCTGCTTTGGAATGCAGGATGGGAAAGAGACTTCTAAACTAGGTGTATTATTTTTTACATAGCATAATATTAACTTTTAAAGAATGTTACCTATCAGCATAATACATGTAATACATGGTATTTAACTGCTGAAGAGTTTGCAAGGTAGAAGCAGCAGTGAAGTGTCGGGTCTTTTTTTTCTACTATGAACTTCATGTGGGGTTTAATGTCATTTAGTGTTTTGATGCCTCAAATTCTAGTCTGTGAAACAGGAATAGTAATTTGACAGCTATGGGAAGATATTGGGAGTTACAGTTAGAAGAGGTTCAGAAAAGTAGTTGAAGCTGCCCAAATACTGAAGGCAAAGTACATACACCAGAGGTTTTTTCTCTTTCTTCATACAGTTGCTGTTTTCTCAACCCTCTTATCTGTATCTTGGAAAAAAAACCTCCTACAGTTTCAGTGAAGGACTGGAGTTACGTGTAACAGAGAAGCAAAGATTTCCTTACTGTTTTATTTTGGTGTTGCTAGATCAGCTCCTGCGTCAGACTCTTTTTTTAAAAGTCTGTTTATGTTAAGCTAGTTATAGTCTGAGCTGCTTTGTTTATTTACCAAGCAGGTGCAACAAGTGTAGAGATTTTTCAAGTTCCAAGTAGTTATCCCAATGCTGCCTTTTACTATGATTTAAATTGGACCAATGCAACCCAAGTGCAATAAATATGCAACAAAATATGTGATAAATATAATAAAAAAGACCCTTAGGACATTTGAGAGATTTCATGCTTAAAATGCAAATTCCTGTCTGTAGAAGTGCATATTGGTTCCCTGTGCTGTAAGGAAAGGAACCTTGAAAGTGGTCTGAAAACAGAAACTCAGATGTCGATGTCAAGAACAGAAATAAAGTCCATGAAAAATCTCAATATCTGCAGAGCATACTGTTTTTCTTAAGTTCACATTGAAATCATATGTCAGTATTCTGGGAAACATATGATATTTGGGGAACATTTATGTAATTTATTGTGATTTAGTAAGGAAAACAAACCTCCTGGAGGATATCAAGGTATTCCAGTGCCTAGCTCAGAAACTCAGAAGCAGCTGCAGAGCCACCAGTTGAAATACCTAGGTATTTACAAAGAGCAAACACTGTTTGCAGTGTTTCTTCAAGGTATGAGCACCTGGGCTACTTGGCTAATGTAACCTGTCTTACCCTTCCTATAGCAAGAGACTACTTGCAGGCTTTAGTTTAATTTTACATGGTTATCTGTATATGCTCAAGAGTGTCAGTCTCTCCATAAATTTCAAAAGTGAGAATTTCAGAATAATTAGAAGCAAATAGTCTTTGTTAAGGGCCAGATTATACCATCTGCCCTGTTTTAATATAGAATATGCACCTTGCAATCATGTTCTTACATGCATTTGCACATGATTATAGCGTGCCACAGGAAGCAGAAAACTGCGTATGGTGAATGTGAAGAGCATTTGTAAGTAGTGCAGAAATTAGTATTTCATTGTAGTGTTACTAGGTGTGAAAGCAAAACAACACTATGTTTTAAATACATTCTGAATTTAGAATGTTTTTAAATGACTAGTTATACAGTAAATAGATTTCTAAATAGTTTCAGAGAAGAAAAATTATTAACTGAAGATCCCTTTAGAAAACCTGGCTTCTGGTTCCATTTTCAGTTTTCCAAGCCATGCACAGCTTCACTTAGCCATGATAAAAAGCTGAGACTGACCTTACAGGATTTTTTAATCAGTTCTGTAGTTTTTGTTTTGTTGAAGACAAATTGCAGCCAATTGAACTCTTTTATTTGTTTGTTTGTTTGTTTGTTATCATCATGCAGTGCAACATGCTAGTATCTCCTAAGTACAACTGGATCACTTTATGAGTTACTACTCTTCTTTTACCAAATTTCATCTTTAATAAGACTAGTCATTAATCATTGAATCATAGAATCAAAGAATTGTTTCAGTTGAAAAAGACCTCTAAGATCATCAAGTCCAACTGTCAACACCACAATGGCCGCTAAACCATGTCCCAAACAGGACACATTTCTTGAATACCTCCAGGGACAGTGACTCCACCACCTCTCTGGGCAGCCTGTTCCAATGTCTGACCACTCTTTAGGAAAGAAGTTTTTCCTAATGTCCAATCTAAATCTCCTGTAACATGATTTCAGGCCATTTTGCCTCATTCTATCACCTGCTACGGGAGAGAAGATGTGAACCCCACCTCACTACAATCTCCTTTCAGGGAGTCATGCAAAGCAATGAGGTCTCCCCTCAGCCTTCCTCCAGACTAAACAACCCCAGTTCCCACATCTGCTCCTCTTAAGACTTGTTCTCTAGACCTTCCACTAGCTTTGATGTCTTTCATGAGTTGAAGAGTTTCAAAACAATATTAAACTTTTCTGAAATCTACAATATTTTTAAAAAAGCTAATATCTGGTGTTTTGTGTGCAGAATTACTGTCTCAGGAGGTTTGCTTTAATGTGGTACTGGAAGGATTTAACACAGGTGAAGTGTTTGAAAGCAGTGTCTCTGTGCATGTGGAAAGGATGGAAATGTTACATTAGATCAAACATTACATGAAGCTTGGCAATAGAGCTTCTGGAATTTCAAGTTTATCTGTAATTTCCTTGCAGTGGAGAGGACAGCCTTTCTCTAGGGCTTAAGAAGTGTTGGAGCAGTTTTATTTACATCTAAAAGAAATTATAAGGAAGTTCTCAGCCCTAATTTCTATGAGAATAGATCCCTGCACCACTTCAGTCAGTCTCTGCCTGAGAAGTATTCCACAGGAAGCAAAAATTTCAAAGAACTAATTCAACAGCTGTAGTAGTGTTATTTTAAAACTACTGTGTTGAACAATGTCCCTTCAGTGAAAATAACACAAATACTGCACTATTGAGCACAATGAATGAGGACTGGTTTAGAGTCCATTAGGTTTCTGTTGTCTTTCTTGCACTGCAGCTGTAGTGTCAAGTATTGCAATTACTGGAAAGTCACCTGTGGAATAGCTTGTGTCCTTAAATACAGGCTTGGTGATGTTTATTTTTAGTTACATAGATCAACAATCACAGAAATATAGAGTGGTAGGGGTTGGAAAGGACCTGTAGAACCCCTTCATTAACAATCCCGGAACAACCCTTCTATATTTTACCTTTTTACTCTAAATTGAAGTATTTGTCTTGAATTTCAAGAGACATACTTGTTGCATTCATTCATGAGCTAAAATAAACCAAAGTGACCCCACAGAGGAAGAGATTGCTATAGGAAAATTACTTTTATTACTGCTAAATTGACCAAATATTTACAGCTTTGCAATTATTCATCCTTCTTCCTCTTGTTCTGCAGAATTTTAGAATAGACTAAGGAAGGAGCTAATGATATTCTTAGTCCAAAAGAAGATCAAGTCCCTTTTTTGGTGATTATCTGAACCAATTCCTTCATTGTCATAAAGTGGCCAGGTAAGTGAGCAGAATGTCCCCTGTTCATCCCAGCTGAAGAGCATGCTCTTTATCTTACACGTTTCTTCATGTTTATTGTTTCTTTTGAAATAAATGTTACTATTTACCATTCATTACTATTTCTATGTAAGGAAATGCTTAGGCCCGGGGACTCATACCAAGAAACATATGGGCAACACATAGACAGACACCATCCTGCAAGGAGTAAGGTTGAGACTGAAAGGAAGCTCAGCACAGTATCCTGCTATCACCAACTGCCTTGTGGCATGAACCTGATCTTGAATTGGTCAAATTAAACCACTGAAAGTTAACTTCCCAAGCCTTCAGTAGCCTAATCATAAGAGAGAACGTTTCTTTCAATTTACACCTCACATTTATCTGTGATGTTATTTGTGTTTGCCTTTTTCCACAGGTTGTACCTTAGGTTAAACGGTTCTTTTCTGTCCCTTCCCTTCTTTTCTCCTGTTCTCAGCAGCCAGTTTCTGTCTCTCCCTTTAAGATGCTTCCACCCTCCTAAGCAACTTCATTCCACGTTCACTTTTGGGTTCTCTGGCTTGAGGATCTGCAATGTGAAAACATCGTTTCAGTTCCAGCTGCTTTTTGGAGTCACTTAGATACATCCGCTTAAATAAAAACTAGCTGTAGGGTTTGTTCCCTTCAAAGATGACTCCCAGGGGACCATACAAAAAATTCTACAGGTTTGTCTCCCTTTGGCCTGACGGTCCTCCAACACCCTTAACGCTCTCAAAAAAAAAAAAAAAAGGAAAAAAAAATCAATTAGGTCTTAGGGCAACAGGAAAGAACTCCAAGAGCCCCAAGAAAATGTGTCAGTTTGCTGTTGAGAGCCCTCTCTATGCACATCATAGAATCATAGAACGGGTTGGGTTGGAAGGGACCTTAAGATCATCCAACCTTCTTGCCATAGGCAGGAACATCAGAGTGCCAACCATAGAATCATAGAATCAACCAGGTTGGAAGAGACCTCCAAGATCATCCAGTTCAACATCCTGGGCTGCATCCAAAGGAGGTCAAGAGGTGATTCTGCCCCTCTGCTCCATCCTGGCGACACCCCATCTGCAGTATTGTGTCCATCTCTGGAGTCTTCAGCATAGGACTGACATGAAGCTCATGGATTGGATCCAGAGGTGGCCACAATAATGATCAGAGGACTGGGGCACCTCTGCTGTAAAGAAAGGCTGTGAGAATTTGGGTTGTTCATCCTGGGGAAGAGAAGGCTCTGGGGAGCCATTCAGTACTTCAAGGGGACCTATAATGAAGATGGGGACAAATTTTTTTTTCAGCAGGGTTACAGCAGTGGCAGGACAAGAGATGATGATTTTTGATTAAGAAAGGGCAGATTCAGACTAGGTAGAAACTGTTTACAATGAGGGGGGTGAAACACTGGAAGAGTTTGCCAAGGTCCGGTTGGATGGGTCTCTGGGCAACCTGATCTAGTTGAGGCCTGCTCACTGCAGGATTTTGTACCATATGACCTTTAAACATCTCTTCCAAACACATTTTTTTCTATTATTCTATCTTTCACTAGATCTGGTTGCTCAAAGCCTCATCCATCCTGACCTTTTCCAGTGGTGAGGCAAAGCACAGATTTGTACTTCCTTGCACAGGGGCCAAGGATCATTCACTGTGGCAGATACATTTAGCATCTTTAGTGTTCTCAGGCTTGCAGTTGCCCTACTGAAAGAGATCTTTGGGCCTATTTTTTAAGATGCCAAGTTCTTAGCAGCAATACTCAGTTCAAGCCTTCTCATTCCTTTCCTTTCACTCCACCCCTGTGCTACTACAACTTTATCAGTAAAGATGCTTGTGGGGTTGGGTCAGGAGCTGAATTGTGCAGCTTGTCTGGCTCAAAAATCACACTGGAGTTCTCAACCATTATACACCTTTCTGAAATATAATTAAACACTTTAAGATAAATGCACACAAACTTGCATATCAGTGACAGAAGCCAGAAGGGAGGAAAAACTCTTGAGATTTACTTCCACTTACTTACTTTTACACCAAGTTAAATAGAGGCACCATGTTCTAATAAAGTAAAGAATATTCTCATACCTCTACATGTTTATAAACACATTCAGATTTTTGTGTCTACAATGTGCCAGGGACAAATACTACATACAGCCAACTGAAACCATGAGAGCCATTTCCAGTCAGTTTCATCCACAGCTTTCACCTGTGTGTTTCAATAACACCTGCACTTCTGTGATGTTTCATCTGAAGAGCTCGAAGCATGTTACAGATACAGATTTAGCCAAATTGATAAAGGTCTTGCAAAAGTAAGAAGGATTCCATCTGCAGGCACACCAGGTGGTGCCTCAACAGCTAAAACACCTTACTCAAGGTCAGAAAATGAGTTGGTGGAGAGGTTGGAGGAGAACTTTGAGAGGTGAGTTTAATACATACTGATAGCAGCCAGCTGCCTTGCTGCAGCTGTGCTCAGGGAACATTGATCTCATTCTTGTTGATATGAGTGGAATTCTCTAGACAAAGAATCAGACAAAAAAAAAACCCACATTTATCAGCTCTTAAGAGAAGTGATCTGTAAAATGTTAGGCTGTCACAACTGTAATGCAGGCAGCAATTAGTAAGCACTAACATGGGAATGTTTTTCTTCATCTTTCTCCATGCATGCTTCCGTAAAGCTTTGGTCCTGTGTAGAACTATTTGCTAGACTCTTAGTTTGGTAACTATGTGTTCTGATCATGGCATACTTCAGCCTGAGAACTCTGCCACCACTCATGCTTTTTAAAATTTTTCTGGTCAAGGATCTTTCCATTCTGACATGCTAGTCACATTTCTGGAATTAGAGGCACCTAGCTTATAAACAAGTCCATAGACACCTGGAAAGAGAACTGTATAGCTTCGATACCTGCAGTGAAATTGGAGTGCCATTAGAGGCAACATGCCAAAGGGGTCAGTCAGTTGGACTAGATGTTAAGTCCCATCCAAATAAATAATCTAGTCTAGTCTTTAAAAAAAGGAAAATCAAAAAGTCCAGAGCATGGAGAGGAAAGTATAAATCCATACTCTTTTCCACAGTTGCACTGTAACAGTAAAGGGAGAGTAAAAACTTCACCAAAGTACCTTAGACATCTTTGATTCCCCCAGTACTATACTATCTATCTGCTGGTGACACTCAAAAGAGGTAATAAAACAAAATCACAGCTTCCATCCCAGATGTGTATATATAAAAATGACTGCAGGAATGGGTAAGCAGTATTTCATCTGTGCAATGCCAGCTATAGTAGAGATACCCCATTCTTCTCTAACTGTATATGACAGATGAGTCTCCTGGGCAGATCCAACAAAACCCATCCCACCTTGAGGTCATACAGGGGAATGTATCAAAATGAATAGATCATCAAGTCTGGTGAAATACTTTGGAGGCTGAAAAACGTGTTTCTCTGTGGCTGATCCTTGATTTTATGTGATCTTGAAGTGCCTTTTTTCTCAATCCTTTCTTACAGAAGACCACGAGTAGCTTCATCTCCCCTGCAGGGACTTAAAGGGATTAAAAGGTCACTGTTAGATCAAAACAAATATGCTCTTTTAAAAAAAGTACTCTCCTCAGTTCCCAATCATGCCACAGTAAAGATGTAATTTAAAAAATGCAGTTTACCTGCATTATTTCTGTTTACTGTTTAGTTAGGCATAGTGAAAACCAGACTCATTCTTCTCCCATATTGTTCTTGCTAGTTTTCTACTAACTGAAGCAGTAATAGTGCCAAAGCTTACATGGAAATATTTAACACTAATTAACTTCTTAATTCTGTGTGTGGGCAGGCTTCTTGTTTCCCCTGGAGCATGACTGATTTTCAAGATATTTGTTTGGGATTTCAGGGTGTTTGCATATTGTGTATGGCTCCTTATGTATGTGTTGGTATGCGTGTGGGATGCCTCTGGCCCTATTTGCCTGCAGCTGAGCCCGCACAACATTCCCCTTCCAGCAGACCTGTTTCCCAGTATGGAAGTTTAGAAAAAAACAATCCTCTCTTCTATTTTATGTTATAGTTGTTAGATACAAGGCAGCAAATCACCTGGCTGGAATGGAATCACTGAGCTGTGTTACGGGGGGACCATAAATGTGTGTCACTCCTCCTGGCTGTAGGGTGCTAGGGAAGATCAGTTTTCAGCATCTGCCCAGCAGAAGTTCAGCCTGGAGCAGTCACCCTCTGCAGAGGTTTTCCTTTCAAAATTTTCCAATAAACAGCAGTGCAGGGTGTTACTGCAAATACCAATCTGATTTTCTCTGGGAAGTAGTTAACCATGTGGCTAGAATTTGTGTTAGTGGTTACTAAAATTGCTTATGTTTCTGAGCTCCCTTCCCATTCAGCTTCCTCTTCACAAGTCACCTTTGCTATGGCATGTGAGAGTCACAGAACTGTTTTGGCCGGAGAAGTCCTCTAAGATCATTGAGTCCAACTGTCAACCTAACACCACCATGACCATTAAACAGTGTCCCACTGTCCACGCATCCCTTGAACACCTCCAGAGATGGTGACTCCACCACCTCTGAGCAACCTCTTCCAATGCCTAGCCACTCTTTCAGAAATTATTGGAAGCACAATACTGAGATGCTACACTGAAACTACACATAAAATGTATCCAGTCTGTAATCCAGTTTATAATGATACCCTAAAGCTGCTGTGATGGAGCAGGTGTGAGACAAGCCTAGTGCATACCTGTTCATAGCAGTTTCTTCTCATCATTAAAGATGATGGTACTTCAGGTGAATTAAGAGGCCACAGCTTTGTAGCCAGAAATCACGGAGAAGCCCCAGCCAGTCACACACAGTTCAGGTAGAACTGCTGTCACTGACATTCAGCTGTGCTAGTTTTATTCCTTATTGTTTGGGGGAAAGATGTAGGGACTTTATAGTCAAGAAGGCTATGGGAGGCACCTATGCTGCAGATAGCTGAAGTTAGGAGAGATGAGTCACACCCTTTGGGACTAAACCTTGTTTCCAGCCCCAAGGAATGCCAAGGTAGCATTGAAGGACTTGTTGTTTCATGCCTGCCCAGCGGGAGACTGGAGGCACGTTAAGAGTAGATTAAATCAGCCCGGCTGTTGTTATCTTCATCTGTTGCCCTCAGAGCAAGAGCAAGGTGCTGCATGGACCCTCTTGTTCTGTTGCTACTGCAACCTCCAACATGCAGACTCCTACAAAGACTTCTGCTCTATCAGATATTCAAAGTACAGACATGCCCTTTTGCAGGGGAGAAAAGACTCATCTGTGACTTTTAAATCAATTTTCCTTTGATTTGCTTTGTTCTGTGTGATTTGTCACAACACTTCAGAAAGAACCACGGATGGAACAGATTTCCAACAATGACAGGGGTAAAGCCAAGCATTAACCTTAAATGTTTTTTCTCCTTGTTGCATTGCACTTAATAGTGCATAGTTATACTCTCTGTGTGTTGAGAGAGCAGGAAATTACATAGTAAATGTTAGGAGAAGCTGACGTTTAGGGTTTTATTATCACTTGACAAACCCATGTAAATCCCATTAGCATTGAAAGGAATTATATGTGAATGTCAGGGGACAAGAGAGACCATTTGCTCTCCAGTGCATGTAACTAATTAAAAATTTAAGAGCATATAGTACATAATTATATTGGGCTGTAGGTTAATGCTCCTGAATGAAAAATGCCAGATGAGCTGAAATGGTCATACAGAACCAGAGAACCTCTGTCTGCCTCTGTGCAAGGAGCCTGCATACTCTCCATGAACAGTTCTTGCTCTGTGCTTCGGGGCTGACGGAAATGGGCACGTTGCCGGCTGTGACCTTGGTTAGGCTTTGCAGGGCAGAAAACAATGCAGGGAAAGACAAGAGAACAAGCCTTGGCACCTACAAACTGTTTTCACATTCTCTGCTGAACTTATTTCTGGCAGTATTTTACTTGTCAGTGCAAACAGAAGGCAACATCTTAATCACAACCTTTCTCATTGTACAACAGCCTGTTACAACTATCAGAGAAGCTCAGGTTTAAGGCAGGCTGCTTTCCTGGGAAGAGTCCAGTGCCAGCATACTCTAAATGCCCATTGATATGCAGCCTTCAGAGCAGTTTCAGAAATGTGTACCTGCAGGAAGGGTGTCACCTTCCTATGAGCAAGAAGCCACCAGCCACTGGTATGGTCCAGACAGGATGCGCATGGGCTTGCTAATCGAATAGAAAACACAAATCCATACCTTCCGCTTCCTACATAATTATGCTTTATGTCAGGAGACTCTTACAGCCATGTTAGAGTTAATATAACTGTAAGTGGGCAGTGATTTTCATTAAAGACACAGATAATCAAGACAATAGTGGCAATCACACAGAACTGTGTTTGTCCCTGCCCAAAGGCATGGGCAGGACACATGGGTTGAAAATAGCTTCCATACAACTGAAAATGAAATCCCAGACCCTGGCACAAAAATGAGAAGTAATGTCCCAAAGAAAAGGAACATGGAAGATCTTTCATCGTTTCTTCCCAGGATAAGGAAAACAAACTTGCAATTTCTTTGGGAGTCTGGGGATGAGACCAAAGAAATACCCATCTCTCAAGGTTTCAAATCCACCTAGAAAAACTTCACAGAAAATGCAAACCGCACATTGACGTTGATTTATGTTCCAAATGGTTATTACATTTTATGGCTAGACAAAACTTTTAGAGCATGGGCAGGTGCACAGCTCAGCCTTTTAGTGTCATTTTCTTATAAGCCTTCTATGGTTTCAGAAAGCCTCAGCAACACAAGCCCCCGATGTTTAAAGTTTCTGTCATGTGATTTACACTCTTAGAGCCATAGCTGTTTTGAATTTCACAGAGTTGAACTGCTCTTTTTTTTTTTTTTTTTTTTAATGATAAAAGAGCAGCCTCTGAATTAATAGCAGGTCACTATGACATATATTAGAGCATGGTTTGCATTTATGTTGAGAATCTCCTGTCATCTTCACCACCACCCACAAATGCCATAGCAACCACATTGCAAAAGGAGTAAAATGCATGCACAGTTTAACGTACTGTTAAATGAATGCACTTCTTGTTTTACTATTGTGATGATGAATTCATTTCAGTTGCAGTCACTGATTAGTAGAAAGCTGAGTTCCCACTGAACAGAAAATAAACAAACAGCTCAGATTTTGCCTTTTTGGGATTTAGCAGTTATGTGGAATTCAGCTGTGTGGGCAATTAACTGAAAGGACCTCAAATTATATGTTGCACTTGCACTTGCACAGAAGCATTTGGAAGTGCTATAGAAAAGTAGTCTTTACAGTGAACACAAGGTTCAACCAGAGCAGCAACAATTTGTTGAACTTAATAGAGAACAATACTTGTTTATTCAGCAGTGTTTGAATATTTAAGTAGTCCATGCAATTATTCTTAAGTATAATGGCCTGAGTTTCAGCAATGTTTCATAAAGCTTGTGAAAGTCAGTAATTTGCTACAATTAAAAATACGCAGCCAGCGTTGGGAGTGCTTGCAAAATACAGGAATGTCATTTTTTGACACACTCTTATAATGTGTTAAAGACACTTTAAAAGTGTGCTAAAGCATCCAGCTTGTTCTTCATCAAGTGCTTTCTTCACAGCTTGATCCTCCATGCAAAGTTACCTCCAATGGTGTGGGCTTTTCTCAAATACTGCTGCGATCCCACTCTGTTACACCTACTTCCAACTTTTCCATATCTCTTTATTTCACTTATAGGCATTAATTATTCCATACTCCTTGTAGGGATCATTAGTCAAATATTTCACTCAAAACATTGGCCTGTGTATTGTCCATAGACAGCTCTAAATCCAAGAACAAATTGTTCCTGTTACATATTCACCTGTTGTTTTTCCCCTTTGTGCTTCCAGACATCTCCCAGTAGAGCTGAAGAAGAAAACCCACACGCATGAAAAGGAGTGACTCGGGGTACTATCTGCAGCCAAATGGAGTCAGTCTGGCATCAGCCTTCTCTTTCTGACCTTTCTTTTACTGTCACATTTGGCTACTGGCCTTTGAAGTGATGGGATAAGATGTCTCCAAAAAGGGCAGGTAGGATGATGGAAATAAATGCTGCTGAGATATGGGCCCAGCAAGTAACTGCTATTTTTAATGTCTTTGTCATGTACAGCATTCCAAAGTGCTGTTGCTCTCCAGCCCTTCCATGCAACTGGCCAATGCATAATCTTTCCTTCACTTGGGGGGAAAAAGCACAGCAGTTATTGCTTGGACCTGCTTTGTCTCTGGTTTAGCTTCTCTCTTGAGAAGTTAGATGAGAGCTTTGAAAGTGCTTTTTTCTGAGACCAGGCCATGCTACCAGCTTCAAATCTCTCACACAATGCAATATTTCTTTGGCACCAGGATCAGAACAGAGACAAAAAACACAGAATGAAAACAGAGCTGGACCCACATTCACACTCAAAATCTGGTGCACAACAGGCTCTCAGCCCCTGACTTCACTAGATAGAAGGACTTGTTCAAGTATGCTGTAGCTCTTGCTTAGACCAGACACCTGGATTTCAGTTTGCAAGAAAGGTCAGCATGTTCTGCATCCATGGTGGGAGGACATGGCCAAGGCATGTACCCGGTATGGAACCTCAGGCCAATTCTGTGGCATGGGATATTTCTGTTGGCTAGACTGAACTCCTGATACTGGATTTCTCTCTGGAGATTTTTGGCTAAGTGTCCAGCCACTCCCTAGCTTTCTTTTGTCTAGCTAAATAGACTAAGCTGCTTAAATCTTTCCCTGCAAGTCATCCTTCTCAGACTTGTGTGCATTCTTGTGTCTTTTTCTTGAATTGTCTCCAGCTTTTCAACCTCATGCTTGTTTTGTGGATGTGAGCAGGGCACAATGTGTTGGTAGCAGTTTTGGAAGAGGAAGAATATTCAGACAACATAATTCTCTTCTCCCTGGATTTTCTCTGCTTATATATATACAGATTGGGTGAGTTCATGGACAGTTGATTACTCACTATAACTTACAACTCCTTTTTTGGTTCTGGCTTCCCAGTGTAGAACCGCTGCAACTCTCATCAGGGAAATACCTTCTTTCTTCCATCTTGTGAGTTAACCTGGTTGTACTTGGTTAACTTCAGATTACCAATTACCCATTTGTATCAGTGACCTATGTTTCTTCTTTTTTTGCCATTTTCCCAGCCTTTTCATCTGAAAAATTTGGTTGACAATGACTTAGAGGTTTTTTTCCTAAGTTGTTGATAAAATACTATAGCACAGAGCCAAGAACCAGTCCCTATGGGATCTCTCCAAACACACACCCACTCAAAAGAAAATTTCTCTGCTTATAATTATATTTGAGACCTGAAGTTAGCCAATTCTTAATCTGTTTAATGTGGTTTACAGTAGACTTGTATTGTTTTAATTACTTCATCAGCATGCTGTACTTTAACAAGGCAAGTTTCTTACAGAAGCCTAACACCAATTCCCTCATCAGCCAAATGTGCAATCTAATGCAAACTTCCCTGAGCTGCATTAACAAATGGGGTCATGGTAGATATCTGCCCCATGACACAGCAGTGTAGTGCAGAGACACACAGCAGCGTTCAAGTGCCTTGTTTGGGTACCAGTAGCAAGGTAGGCAACACCAGTACGGCACTGTGTAAATGCTCTTTGCCCCCTGCTCTTGCAAGGTGAAAAGCTGCTGCAGACAGTGCTGGTGTTTCAGGCTCTCTCTTTGGAAGTCAATTATACAATCCACTGAGTGATGTCCCAGAGGAGAGTTTGTCTTCCCAGGACTAATGCCACCCATTTGTAACCACAGATTCTCTTGTTTATAATTCCATAGAGACTTTGTAAGCTGAAGGTGTTTTTAAAAACTTTTGGCATGTTGCAGGTAACCTCAGCCTTCTGTTCGGCTGCCAGTGAAGAGCAGCACCTCTCTGATTTCTCAAGCATTTGGAGGGCAGCATAGGCAGACTGAAACTTTGAGGCAGGGGTTTATCCTCTTCTTCCAGAGTATTTGGTGTAATTTTTATCAGGAAATGAGGCTGAACAAACTTGTCTTCATTTTTTTAGCTACAGCAGCATCTTATGTGATATGCTCCTACTGTATTTGCCCTGCTAAAGATGAATGGAACAGAGTTTAGGTCATGGTACATATCTTTAGCTGTCAGTACAAATGTAGTCATTTCCTTGGATGCAAAAAGGGTAATTCAAAGAGTTGTCATTTTCAAAGGCACCTTTTGAATTCTGAGAATAGACCTGAAGAATATGCTAGTCTTCTGTAGGAATGGGAATTCATGTATTTGCAGTAGCTATGGATCTCCTGAGTTCTCCAAAAGGCAGACAAACCACATATATAATATACACAATATTTAACTACTGTAATCAGATTTAGATTTTAGAATGAACAGGATGTTAATGAGATAATATCTAGGCATGATATGGTCTCACTTCTTGGCATTGTCTTCTATACTGTCTATTAAAAAAGGACAAATTCTAATTATACATTTTCAGTATTCCATAGTATTTATTTCTGTATTGTATGTTTATTAGAATAAGATTATTTTTAATTTCAATGTTTCTTTAGTGTACATAAATTCTGAATTAATGCTTATAAATCACTTAAATATAAAATGTAAAGGACAATGAGAAAACAGAAAGCACTGGAGCAGCGGGAGGTTAACTCATCAAGGGCAATGCTATTCCACTGGAAACTGTATCTGCTGCCTAAAATGGACTTCCTTGTTGTGAAGTCTAATAACACTTTCAGGTTCAGTTTGATTGCCAAAGTGGGGATTATTCAGCAGCCACAGCCAGAATAAAAACCATTACAGAAGCAAAATAGGAAGGCAAGATCTCTGCAGCCAGGCTTTAATTCATGCTAATATGCACGAGAATGCAATTAGAGGAGGCTCTGAATTGCAGGAATGCATGCCTGACCACATGCAAATCTCAGTTCAACAGGGGCAGTCACCCGAGGTGGTTAATAGATTATATGAGTTCTTACCAGGCAGAAAACTATTTGGGGTGGAGTTCACTAATATAAATAAAAGAAAAGGAACACTAGCTCTGAAAAGATGAGTAGGTGGGTCAGCTGTGAGATGGTGCAAATCCTCTCCTTGTAATACTCTCTGGAAAACCTGCAGCCGCCCTGGGTGTTCGAAGGGTTTGGCCCTGCTGAGAGCAGGAAGCATGAGGCAGAAATTCTGTCTGAGCTGCACTTTTTCCTCCCTTGATCTGCAGAACAGATTGAAAAAAATTGTTGCTGCTGCTAATTGTTAATCACTCTGAAAACAAACCTGGCCTTGCAGAACTAACTGCAATCAGAGCACTGAGGAAATTAGGGAGAGGAAGAAAGTATTCACATGGTTTCTAGGTGCTCTAATTTGAAGTTTCCCATATTTTGCTTGTGTGATTATTTTGTAGTCTCATACATCACACTGTTGCACAATCTGCATTTTCCTTTGGACAACTGCATCCAAATACTTCCATTTATTTATTCCCCACTCACTTGACATGCGTAGGAAAAAAACTTATAACCCAAAAGGTTATAAAGCAGGTATGTTTATTAAGCGCACTGGTGCAAGGGGGATCTGTCTACCAAAGAACGTGCACATCCCGGGTCCCAACCTTGTGGTTTGTATGTTGTTACTTCTTACATATTCATGAGAGATCCAGGGAATGTTTATGCATATGCAAAGTACTTCCGAGAGGTGTTTTATGTCTGCCCGCCCACGGTCCTTATCTTTTATGCAGGTGGGCGCTACCCTGGTGGTGTTCTCTGGGGTCCTAGGGATGAAGGTGAAGGCCTTCCTTGTGCTGCCCTCTTGGTTGCAAAATGTGCTGAGCTGTATAGCTTATCACTGAGCCCAGACTGCTGGTTGGTTCTGGCCAGTTTCAGGGTCTCCGTAGGCATCTTCGCTTCCTTATCTTGATGTCTCCATCTCTCAGGGTCTCTGTAACAGTCATTGTTTCCTTATCTCAATGCCTCAGTGTGGGCAGATAGGTCACAGCTCGTTCTTCATTAGTTTTAGGTATGCAGATACGTAGAGTTGTATGATTGCAAAAGTATTTCTACTTCTAAACCCCATCACACTTCTGACTATAATGGTGTCTTTCTACTATCCTGTCTGTCTGCTGATGTTGAGCTTTTTCTCTGGACCACTGGCTCTTCACACACTTGGTGTACTTTTTTCCCTGTGGTTATTCTACATAAATGTCACTTAATCGGGGCATGAGATTTATTTGCTGATTCCTACCTAAGCTCCTGGGGAAGGATGGAAAAACACCATGGTATTGGTGATACTGGGAAATGTGTGTAGTGCACCATCCATGTGGCATGGTTTTGTTTTGGTCCTGCATTTGCTGTTAGAAGGAAGGTTGCTCCACATTCAGAGCATGTGACTTGAAGTCTTTCCAGACCTACCTTCCAGACGCCTCACTTCCATCCTTAGTTTCAGGCTCTTCCAGTCTCCAAGGCTTTAGAAGGTGCAAAAGCAAATCCCAGCAGATGGATTTTCCAGACACACTCTAAGCTAAAACTCCTGAATAATCATTTTTAAGATTTCTTCAGCTGTCCTTTTCATACAGACATGCATGTTTTTAGTTTCTTCTTTGGGTCTTTGCACTGGTGTGGTGTTGTAGGACAGCTGGTTGTGAGAAGGGGTGGCTGGCACAAGTGCATGTGAAGAAAGTGGGGAAGAACAGTTGTTTGGAGAGGAAGTAAAGGTATGGACCTTGCAAACATGTTGAAACACAATAAAACATGGATGGTTTCAAGTGTTGGCAGTGAAGAAGTAATGTTGTTTAAACACAGACACTCTGACACTCAAAGACCATCCAAATAATTTCCAGAGAGGAGAAAAATGACCCTGTGATCTGCTTTGCAGCTTGGACATGCCTTGAGTAGTAACAAAGCCCCTCTTGTGCATAGGACTGCCTTGCTTTTTGGTATCTGGCAGGCGAATCTCTCCCTGCAGTGGGCTGCACGTAGGATTTTCCCTACTCTGAAGTTGACTGTTTGGCCTGTTCTGTGATGTGGTGATGTATGTTTATCATTTGTGAAGCACCTTGGGGTGAAAGGCCTTCTGTAAATGCTGTTATTCATCAAGAAATAACCAGGCCTGTTCTTTAAATGTTATCTGGCATCATTCCCAACCCCTTCCCTCCCACGTTCAGCTGTTTATTATTTTCACTACGACAACACCCAAAGATGAAATGAGAGTGGGGGGCCTGGTGCTAAACTCTGTGCAAATATAAATACCATCTTCTCAATGACAAGAGAGGAAAAGGCTGTGGGAAGGGAAATGTTTTCTATTTTTTTGTCTGAGATTCTTTCCTTCCCAGCTCAGCAGGGATGATTGAAGGGCAGAAGGTTTGTACATTTTTCATCAGACCTAACCTAAAAGTGGGCCCCTACAATGAGAACTGCCCCATCTGGGCATCCAGACTCCCCTTTTCACTGATGAAGGCAAAGAATTATCCTGGAGGCAGCTCACTTGCACTGGTCCAGAAATCAAATTTCAGATGAGATGAACTGTATCCTTTGTGAAACTGGTTCTCTCCACTGCCTGAAAGAGGAAATCATAAAACTAATCCAAATATAGATACTTAACGGTGAGTTGAAAGTGGCCATCGCAGGTTGACATGAAAGGAGCATGCAGGGAGAGAGACTGGGTGATACTTGTGGGCAAATCTCATTATATCATTCTGTAGAAATGGAAACATCCCTCGAGATATTTTGCCTGAACCTTGGGGCTGAGCCACACAGAGATCTCCAAGACCATTTCTTTTTCCAATCAAAGAAGATAGGAGGCCTGTGTAATGATGGGAGTATGTATGTCCAACCAGAGTGGGACGAGTAGAAATACCGTAGTGAATTAGATGTTGTGTGTCTGACAAGAGACTAGTCAAAGCTGCAACAAACCTCCATTTATCCCCACAGGAATGTAGCACGTCTTATAGGATGCCAAAGACAGTATTCATGGTAAAAACAAACGAAAAAAAGACTTCTGTGTGAAATTAATACTGAGCGTTAGTGCCTCGTGTAGGGATTTGGACTCTCTTGGGCTTTTGTTCTGTGGTGCTCTCAGTGTTCTTTCCAGAGCAGTTAGTGCCCTGATAAAAGGGCACCTGCTTACATGCCGTGACCAACCATTATAGGTTTAACTCAGATGATTAGCTAAAAACCAGCTTCCGGAGCCAACAGTTTGGGGTTGGAAGTTGTGCACAAGGAGAAGTGCCTGTGGCTTCCCTGCTTCCTGGCTCCTACTGACTCAAAAAGCGCTGACAGAGCCTCTCTTCCTTTTGGCATTTTGACATTCAATTTTGGCAGGACTCCACCATATCAGCAATGTATAAAAATACAGAATAAACCAAACATAACAGAAGGAAACAATTTTGAACAGAACACAAACCCCTCCCAACAAAAACACTGGGGCAGCTTGTTTAAAAATCTCACCTCCAATCCTCTCACCTGTTTCTGCTGCCCATTCAGTCAGGTTTCACACACATGCAAAGCTCTCTGCTAAATTGAGATGAGTTTCTTTTGATCTTTTGAGTTTCCTGGACCCAGGTTCTGAGCTGGTTGGGAAAAACGGAGATATTCATGATACTTGAGTAGGGGTTCACTTTAGGGAGTTATTCAGTCTCCACAACCCTAAAGGTCCTGGAACAACATAATCTAGAATTGCACCATGGTTGGAGAGTGTTGTGTGTCCCTGCTCACTGCAGGGTGGTTGCACTAGATGACCTTTAAAGGTCCCTTCCAACCCAAACCATTTGATGATTCTATGAACTGCAGTTAGATTTTAAATCTTCCTGGCTGGTTGAAGGTCTTGAAGGTGTTTTGCTCCACCAAAGCAGACTCACGCCTCACCAGGGAGAATAATGCTAGTACACAGTGCAGTGCTGGTTTGAATGGGTTTTATTTTCTTCTTGCTCTGGTTATGAAGAGTGTTTTCATAAACTTCGAGGAAGTGTTGATTATTTCAGGAACAGCTGCCTCTTACTCAGGAAGTAATTACTACTTCATCTCCTCCCTGGCCTGTTTACTTATGCCTGGACCAAAAAGCTGCCATTGGTAAGGTGGTGTTTTGTACTATCAGGTGTATCTTTCCCCGTCTAAATCCTGTGCACTTGCCAGTGCTCAGCTTTGTGAGCAAATACCACTGCAGAATCCCTGCACCGTGTGTATCAACAGAGACAGAAGTACCCTGTTGCCCATTAGCTTTGCAGCACTAAAATTCCTCACATCAATAAAAAGTGGTATTACCTTGTTTTCCGACAGAGTAATTTATTCTTTGGCCTTTGTGCTGATATTAAAACCACCCAACACCCAAATGTAAACACACCTTCTGACTCAGTCATGGTGTACTTTAAAAGACATAACCTATAAACATCCTTTCCTGAAAAGGTCTGAGCAAAGGCAAAGGGCCTTCCTCCAAGCAAGGTGCTGAAAAGTTGACTTTGAATGTCTTCTGCAGATACTACAGAGTACCCTGCAGCTCTCTACCTTTATCCTATTTCTTGTCTGAATCGCATTTATTTTTCCCCAGATGACTGACAATGCTTGGTAGCATTCCTTAGTCATGCTGTCCTGCATAGCAAGGCAGAGGCTGCTATTTGCCTAAAGGCAACTATCAAAATGTGACTGGCAGATTTGTTTTATTCATTGAGGCAGATCACATGCCCAAGCAGCAACCCTACATGCAACAATGGGATAGACAGACATCACTCAGCCCTCAGTCACCAGGATCCATGATTTAGCACCAGACAATAGTTACACAATGGTTGGACTTGATCTTTTCCAGCCAAAATGATTCTAAATTTCTATTATCAGGCTTTGAAAGTTGATGGCTGTATGAACACCTTCTTCCTTCATTCTTCATGTTTCTGAATGTGGGCAATGACAGGAATTGCAAATGCTTGATAATTAAAAGAAATTCCATATAATTGCCAAGATGAAGAGGAGGTTGACATATGCCTGGAGCATTACAACTGTTGACTATGATCTGTATTTGGACAGTCGTGTGTGCACAAGAGAAAAGACAGAGTACAAGGGAGAACATGACCCATTTAGCTGTTAAATACAGAGATACCAAAGCTCTAACTAACAAAGTTAGGGAGTGTAGTGAGGAGTGAGCATATGTGTGCGTGTAAAGGGGATTACAGACCATGAGTTCACATTAAGAGGTAAGCTGCTCCTGGAGCTTTTATCTGTAATAAATGGAAAGAAATACTGGGTAATGAGAGATTTCAATCATAAAGATGTATGCTGGAAGTCTCACGTAACCAGAAATAAATCTCTTTGAAGGTTCTCAAATGGTATGTGATCATTTTTTAGCCCAGAAGATATTACACTGAACATGAGATAACAGTATTTCAGATTTCATTCTGACAGACTGGTCTGTGTGTTGGAAGCTGATGGTATCTTAGGAGCATATGGATGGGACTTCATTTCAATAGGGGCAGGGGATGGACCGATGCAGTAATGAATATATTGAGTAGTTCAAAACGGACAGTTTCTCAGTGCTGAAGCAGAATATGAAAGAATGAAAGTTAGGCTTTCCATAAGAGGATTTCACAAGCTGACCAACCAGCTGGATTTCACAGTGATGTGAGAGGGTGATTTTGATTAAACATTCATCCTGCTACAAAGGGAGAATATCACAGAGGATGGCATAAATGACTTAACAAGTTGACCGTGACAATTAAAATCTACCTTAAAGCAGACAGATGCAAAGGCAGATACAAGAGCAGCCATGCTGCTAGGGCATGCCAAAGGGCAGCACGAGAGTGGGCTTTTGCCTTTGAGTGCTGAACCGCTGCATCCAGGCTGCCTCCAGTTTGCATGCTCAGATATAGAAAGTGCTGAAGACTGTGCTGGGAGATGGTGGGAGGGAGAAGCCAGAGACAGCCTGAGGCCCACTGAAAATGCTTCATAGCCAGATTTAGGAGCTCCATCTGTTTAGTTTATCCAAAAGAAGACCAAGGGATGACTTGGCATCTGTGCTTATGTACTTTGTAGGGGAAGCACCAGGTAACTGGGGGCTCTTTAATCTTGAACAAAAAGACATGACACCAGCCAGTGCTGGGAGGTTAAAGCTGGGCAAATTGAAATGAGAAATAAAAGTATCATTAAATGCAGGAATACAATAGCTGGACAGTGATGGACTCTCTCTTGATAGCTGTGGATTAACATGCAACACCATTCTGCACAGTGTGGTGAGTTATAAAGTAGATTTCTGGTCTGAGAACAGGGTTAGAGGAAGATGCTCTGCTGCATGCTCTCAGGAGGTAACCAGTGGTTCTTCCTGCCTTTTAAAAACTCTGACTCTGTGAGAAGCTGGTGAGGACATTGGTGATATTTTATTATACAAAGCCTATTCAGTGTTCCATGAAGCTTTCTGGGATGATGCAGCATTGCCTTTCACAGGTAATGGACTTGGTAGGGCGCTGCGAGAAACTGGTTCCAGCAAGATATGGTTGGAGAACATTATTTGAAAGCTCTCTGTTTTGTATTAAGCCTCATGGTTTATCAAAACCCGAGCTGGAGCCAGTAGATGGGAATTTGGGCCATGGAGCATGTCATGCTGCTAGGGAAAGAAAATGAGGATGTTGGAAAGAGAGAGCATTGCTTTGGTTCCTGTCATTTCCTGATTGCTGTTTTCTAGATAGATGGGGACCACATGCTGACTGCCCCTGGCAGCTGTGTGTCCTTGCATTCCTGCTCTGCCTGGAGAGCACAAAAGCATCCTGGCAGCAAGAGAAAAAAACCGGCCAGTTCTGCCCAAGTTCCCCAGACACCTGAGGACAAAGCTGAACACATTTATCTCTACCCCGATATATGGCATAAAGTGGAAGTAAATTAGATGGAACTACTTGCTGAAGGAGTGACAGGGGAGGAAGATAGGAGAAAGGCTAGGGAAATGGGAAAAAGTAAGTTCAAAATCAGAAATACTGTGAAATGACTAAATACTGCAGAAAAGGCTGGAGGTTTTACATGAAGCTGACTCCAGCTATGTCGCTACATCCCACTCAAGGGACCTGTATCCTTGTCTTAACTCTGCAGAATAGCAGCAAGCAGTTCTCAATTGCCCTAGCTGTATTTTGCAGATCACATTGACATCTTTTGCTTGCTGTTATGTTTATATTGTTATTGCAAAGCAGGAAAAGTATTTGCTTTCCCTTTGCACCAATAATTGAACTTACCCAAGAAAGACACACTGATGGGCTCTGGAAAGGGAGCAGGAGTGATGTCTAAACTGGCCTGAAATTCAGCTGACAGCTTGTAGCATCTCTGAGAAACCTTCTAAGTACTTATTACCATGCCTTCTGTCTTTGAAATTCTGAAAGAAATCAAAGAAAGAAATCTGTGAAGTTTTTGCAGTTGGTCAAATGAGTTTATTTCTTAGGAGTTCTCAGGTAACCAAAGACTTCCTATCTTTTTTCCCCAGAAGTACAGCCCTTTTCTTGATCTCACACATAATACTGGATAATCTGTCACTTATTATAGTGCTTTCCTGGGGAAGAAAGTGATAAAAATACATTTAGGATCTATCTAGCATTTCAGGAGGACCATTTCCAAACAGATTAATAGGTCTTTTCCAGTAGAAAACAGGAAGAAGCTTGATCTTGCTGAAACTCATCCATCTGCATAGCTCTATTTCTACAAGTGTAGAAATGAGACCTGCATCTTGTATGGTCACAAATCCCTCCTGATCATCATGCAGAAGAGCCACTGCAGTGAGGGGTAGTGAAATTTGTTACAAGCCATTCTGCAGCTGCCCTGGACTTGAGAGAGAGAAGAGCCCCAAATGACTGAAAGGACCATGAAGTGCAGCATGGAAATAGCCTGTACAAAGAGCTTGGCTGTGACTTTGTGAATTGGTTCATTTGAACTGCCAAACATATCCAAACTCACTTATTTTGGCCTTAGAACACTTGTTGTAATTCCAGCATGGAAACAGCATGGGTGCTCTTTGTCTGCAGTAAGTATTATGGTAGTCAAAAGGCAAAAGAAAAAACCCTTCAGCTCTCCATAGCTAATTAGGTATTCACCTTGAACGAGTACAAATGAAACTAGCATCACATCAAAGGGGAAGCTGGCTCCAGCCAGGAAGGTTATTAAAAAATTTAACAGTACCAGACGGCTCCCAATCAGCATAAGTGACTGCATTTTACATTCTGTTTGTAAAAAATAATAAAGCCCTGTGCTTGTCCTCTCAGCTGTCACCTGCTTTGGGGCTATCACAATCAAAAAGAGGCACTGGGGAAGCCATCCTTGCAGGCAAAGACAAGTTTTCTGTTCAGGGACTCAGTATTTCTCATCCACTCTTTACACAATCTAGCTACCAGTATGTACTAATGCAGGCCAAACCCACCAGGTGCTGATGAGCTTTTTGACATAGTGAGCTCCTTTCTGTCACCAGACTGAAAAACATGTTAAATATCCTGAATTAGGAAAGAAACAAAACATTCCTCTTGCAAACTTAGTGGAAATTAAATAAACATGGGTTTGTGGTGGCAGATCACTGGGAGCAGGATACATACAGCTTAATCTCCAGCTGCATACAAAGTGAAGAGGACAGGAGGGAGTCCCAAGCTGGGATGCAGTCATTCCTGCTCCTGTAGGTGACTTCTCCTGCCACAAAATGAATATTTAAACCAAATAGCACTGCAGGTGAGGAGCACAACCTGCCTTTTTTTGCCAGGTGCAAAGACATGGGTATCTTCACATCCCTCCCAGCCTGAACTGCAGGAGAATGCTCCAGAGATGCTCTTTTTAACAACAAGTACACTTACATTTCTCGGTATGTTGGAATGAAGGAGTCTTCTAATAAAGGGGGANTGTAGGGTCATTGCTTTAGCCAGAAACTCCTCTATGTCACCAACTTCCACATTTCAGAGTAAACTGGTGCCAAGTGAATGCAAAGAATCTGGTCCACATTTGAACTACATGATCTTACAAAATGAGAGAACTGAAGTAGCTGGATACCTCTCAACTCCTAAACAAGCTGTTGCTGTTTTAAAGGTACAACTTGGCTGTAAGAGATAAGGCACAGGGAAGTGAAAACACTGTATCTTATCTCAACAAACACAACAATTCAAAAGCAAAAAGCCCAGTCCATTAAAAAGCCACCAGTGTGGAAGATGCATGCTGTCATATGAGTTTAAAAAATTGTAATTTTACTAATAGCAGGTCTTAGATCCAGAAATATCCTTGAAAAAGCTTCAAGCAAGGCTGCACCATGAATAAGCTGCTAATAGTATTTGGGTGCAGTTTTTCTTGCAAGGGCTGAAAACAGGCAAAAGGGGGATGTGAGGTATTTGTAAAAGAATGTGGAAAGAAAAAGAAAAGTGGGAGCTCAGCTGTAAATACAAGGATTCTATGATTCTATGATCATCTTTCTGTCCTAAGTGCCTCAAA
Source organism: Ramphastos sulfuratus (assembly GCA_013399055.1). Lineage (NCBI taxonomy): Eukaryota > Metazoa > Chordata > Aves > Piciformes > Ramphastidae > Ramphastos > Ramphastos sulfuratus. The sequence goes on from WBNM01012200.1 coordinate 74,098, forward strand.
GTGCTGGCGTAGACAGAAGAGTGGCTACCTAACGGCAACTTCTCGTTGCAGTTCTTGTTACAGTGTGTCTGGCCTTGTGCAAGGTCGGGTGGCTTTACTGAGTGAAAGCGTGTTTCACCACACAAGCAGATATTGCCAGGTTTTCAGCTGCTGGCTGGGCCATGAGGCTGTCTGCATAGTATCAACTTCAAGGGTTTTGCTGTTGGTGATGATGTGAGAAGCACAAGAAACAGCTGGTTCCCTTAGTTTTCAGGCTGTGCTTGTGTCACTCACAGGGAGGAGAAACATCTTTTGATTTGGAAGTGTCTGAACATTCAAAGTGCTCACAGCCAGGTTGGACAGGGCTCTCNGATTTTCCAGTAGACTTTGATAGCATAAAAACATTCCAACATGCTTGTACACATGGAGACTGGGGTAAAAATGATTCTTGTATTAAAAACTTTAAATTCTTAATTTTTCAACCATTTTGGACTTCTGTTATCTGACATGGTTCCCTCTCAGTGCAAGCTGAAACTACAGTGNGTCCTAAGTGCCTCAAAGTGCTGGCGTAGACAGAAGAGTGGCTACCTAACGGCAACTTCTCGTTGCAGTTCTTGTTACAGTGTGTCTGGCCTTGTGCAAGGTCGGGTGGCTTTACTGAGTGAAAGCGTGTTTCACCACACAAGCAGATATTGCCAGGTTTTCAGCTGCTGGCTGGGCCATGAGGCTGTCTGCATAGTATCAACTTCAAGGGTTTTGCTGTTGGTGATGATGTGAGAAGCACAAGAAACAGCTGGTTCCCTTAGTTTTCAGGCTGTGCTTGTGTCACTCACAGGGAGGAGAAACATCTTTTGATTTGGAAGTGTCTGAACATTCAAAGTGCTCACAGCCAGGTTGGACAGGGCTCTCAACAACCTGGTCTAGTGGAAAGTGTTCTTGCCCATTGCAGGGGACTTGGAACTAGATGGTCTTTAAAGGTCCCTGCCAACTCAAATCATTCTATGACTTAACACTCAGAGGAAAGCAGATGTTCATGTCAGAGTCCCACCATGTCAACTGCACAGTAAGACCTGTGGTGGGATTAAAAGATCCTCTATAATTAATTCAAACTTAGATCCAAAGGAAGGAATCTCTCATGGTTTGACAAATACATATCACTGCTGAGAAGGCAAAGCACACAGGATGGAAGCTGTGGCCAGAGCAAATTAGCCTTGGGTGACAAGGTTTGCAGAAGGGGAACTTCACACGTACAAGTTACATGGCAGAAGGAGACGTCTCTGCTTGAGGTGGCTGGTTTGAGAGTTTTGCTTGCTGCTATTTTATGAAAATGTCTGCACCTGTGAAACGGAGGCTGAAAGGCTCCAGAGCAGCTCCAGGAGGCATCAGGAAAGCAACGAGCACCACCTTTGGGGCAAACAACACAGTGTTTCCAACAAAAACAGGGCATTTCGTCACTGGGTGGCAGGGAGTGGAATAGTAACAGTGAGAGCAAGGATAGTCCCTGCCATTAGCGTCTTGCCTTCCCAGGAACATTAGAGTTTAACTACAGAAATACATTGGGTTGTGCCACGGGTTGTGTCATTGGGATGGCTCTCTCATCAATTCCTTTTCCATCTGAGTTTTGAACAGCCATGTGTTTTGTATGACTTGAGCATTAGGTCAGCTCAGTCTCTCCATGGTGTTGTGGTTTAACGTGGTTCACTGGTTTTCCTCAGTTGAGCTGTAGTGTAGATATGTTGATGTTCTGACTAGGAGAAAACCAGGCCAATGTGCTTCAAAGTATTTAATGCATTTATCCAGTCAGCATCCAGTGAGACAGACAAATGGATTTTCTGTGTTGAATTCAAAGGGCAAAAAAAGAAAAAAGTGTTATTAAGTGGTATATAGCTGCACACAAAATATATGATTGAATATTTCTGTATGTGTGTGCTTTCCTAAACGGACAGAGTAGATTTAGAAAATGTTTAGAAAACCCACAAAAAGAAAATCTAAAATTGTGGCTGAAAAATGGCTGCAGCTGACAAAAATCCCCAAACCTAAACCAAGCCAAACCAACAAAAAAAAAACCCTCCCAAAACCCCAAACAAACGAACAAAAAACCCACACCACAAAACAATAACAAAAAAAGCAGAAAAAACCCTTACCCTTTTAATTAGAGGAGTCAGCTAAGAGGGATGGAGGAAGACCCTCAATCCAGGACCAATATGGACCTTGCTGGAGACAGCCTCTCTGCAGCAAAAGGAGATGAAACCCAAAAGGCTAAGAGCACTGTGAACCCTGTCTTGCAGGACACCCTCTATTTCTTTTACCTCCTGGGCCTGGCGAAGCAGCTCCCTGCTGTAGTAAGCCTCACCCAGGAAAGTGGGATCAGCAAAACCAGTCTTACTGACCTTACTGAAGGTTAAGGAAGGAGCTCTGACCTCAAGCACCCTTTCTCCAGCTGTGTGACCCGCCTTTGTTTGAGATCTTTATTGTTCAAGTCCTGGAGAAGAATGGGCTGTTGCTGGGAGCAGATCGAAAGGAGAAAATTGCCACACAGGCAAAAACTGTCCTTATGTCCTGTTTCCAATAGAACCACATTTTTTTGACTGCATGGTTTCAATAAAAAGTCCAGAAAGAAAGAATTGAAAGGGGCTTTGCTTTTCATGGAGTGCCAGCAAATATTTGCAAGAATTTGTTTGTTTTAAAAGAATTGCATGACTAGGGACAACACAGGGTGCTGGAAGCTGCACAGACATGCCAGATTCTACACCAGTTCTTAACTGAATTCTGCTTCTTGCTCTTCTCCTTGAAAACATCTGGCCTGGACATTTATCTTCATCTTCTAATGCCTCTTGATGCTGGCTACAGCAAGGACACAGTGAATGGAAGCACTCGCTGCAACTCAGCTGTTTGACAGGAGTGTTGAGTCTCAGCAGTATTTTTTTATGAAGATATCGATCCTGGCACTTGACTGCACACAGGCACTGGGGCTGGTGCCACTTCCCTTTGGTGACCGCAAGGTGACAGTGTGGTTGGGGTGGAATTGTACTAGCAACTCTGTGTCTTCTGCTTCACATTTCACTGAAGTTGGGCACACTCTGTGTCTTCTAATAGCCTCAAAATAACCCTGAGACAAAACACTGCCAGGACGTTATAGAAAGTCTTGTAGGATTTATGACTATAAAAAAACCAAGCACACAGATCTATCCCATATATAAATCATGTTTTGTGTGTTTTTTTCTCATTGTTTAGCCTTTTTTCCAGTTTGCTCTGCATTTAACTGCTGACTTTGTACAAAGGTAAAGCACTTCTGTGTTTTGTTCTCCCTACCACTAAAACAGTGAATCGCTCAAATATTCCTGCTTTGTGTGCTGTGAGATCTCCTACCAAACTCCCCTTCCATGTCTATTCATGCCACCAAAAGTATCATACCTGCTGGCATTGTGAGGTCAAGGAGCACAGACTCCACAACTCAGAAGATTTTTGCATTTCAAATGCCACTCTTACTTGGAGCTTTTATCTCAGACTATACAAGCTACTGACAATGTGTGATATCAGAAGCATTGGTGGGGAGATGTTCTGCTTATGTTGGGGAGCCAGGAGGCTATTCTGGTAGATGTAAAGTTCCTGCTGGCTCCCGTTCAAGCTCAGCAGATCCCACAGACAGTGCTGGGCCAAGCAAGGCTGCTGTATCCCACATCCTACTGCATGACCTACAGGATGCTCTTCCTCCATATAAAGATAACACTTTCAAGGAAATTTCCAGTAAATCTCTCAGTTTCATCCTAGAGCAGTGTTTTTTGGGTGCTGTTCTGACAGTCTGCTACAGAGGAATGGATGTGGAGTAACCATTAGAACGCTCTTCTGCATTACAAGCAAAGGACAATACAATTTGTTGTCTGTGAGACTGGGTGGGAGGCTTCTGAAGGCAGTGCTAGGAGAGGCTATAAATATTAGACATTTGTCTCATTTTCAGGCCAGATGGCGTAATGCAGCCGCCCAGTGCCAGTGTGGCTTTTGTTCCTCTGACTTAAAACAGTTTCACAAAAAGCCCTGAAAAAACTTTGCAGAAGCAGAATAGAGAGCAGGGAGACTGCTGCTGGGGACCCTGCAAAACGACTGTTCCCACTTGGTGGGTAACTGCAACAAAACACACCAAAGTCAGTTGTTCGGAGAAATCTGTAGCCACAGGTGCTGCCCAGGCTCGTGGTTTCCCACCCTCCACAGCCCATCTTGAATGACTAAAATATTCTCCCTCTCTAGTATGCTGAACACCACGAAGAGAGTGTGAGGAATACTCCTGCTGCATACCCCGGAGCACAGCTAAATACAGAGATAACAAAAGTGATAAAGAGTGATAACAATAGCACTAAGTAGAAAGAAATACAGGCATGGGTAGGTGGGAACAGGCAGCAGAAAATAAATCTGTGATTGTTTTTTCTCAGTCCAGGTTACAGAGCAATGTGGAGAGCCTCAGAGGCTGTTAACATGGAGCCTCAGGATGTTTTAATCCTCTCTGGTCATGAAGAGCGCGGCAGAGTGTGGGAGTTCAGGCCAAACTGCATTGGAATGACCTGTTCAAGAAGATGGGAGTCCCCATCCCTGGAGGTATTTAAGAGTCATGTAGATGTAGTGCTTCGGAATAGGGTTTAGTCAAGCACTTGTCAATGTCAGGCTAATGATGGGATTTGAGAATTCTAAAGGTGTTTTCCAATCTAGGCAATTCTGTGATTCTCTGAAATATTCAGGATGGCAGACTGCTGAGCTTCTCAGAGGCAATCATAACCCTTAGGGATAGTGAGGCGCTTAGAAGAAGAGAAGGAGATGCATGAGGGAGGTCATGATTGGCTGGACCTCATCCTGCCATGCTCTCAAAAATTATGACTTTAGGGAATGGCGTGGGAAGGTGTCCTGCCATAATGGGAGAAAGAAGACAGCTCTGCCTTGAGATATCTGGGCAAAGATTACATGCTGCTTGCTGGGAAAAAAGAATGTTGTGATATTGTGCCAGCAGGGCACATAGCTGCTCTTGTTCAGATTAATTCTTTCTGTAAGTGTGGGGGCCCTACGCCCACCAGCTAGCAAGTCTGGGGAATGCATCTCATGCTGCCTCTCCCATCCTGCAGCCATGCAGGCGCTTGCTGTGCCACTGCCTCTTCCTGGGCTGAAGCACGTTCTCAAGAGGCAGAGAACTCATCACCCCAGCTTTTTAAATTTGACTTTATTAGTTCAAAGCAAGCAATGCTTGTTTTAATTAATGAATGTATTTCTCTTTTTCCTGCTTCTCGGCTTACTGCCTCGTATTGCTTTTTCATGCCACACGAATAAAATGTTTCATTCAAAACAAAATTCTCTTTGTCTCTGTATGTAGTTGCTGTTTGAAGAGGTGAGAGAGGTGGGGAGGGAGCAGCAGATTTGATTTTGGAGGTGGAGGAGGAAAAGTCAAGTTTTGTAGCACTCATTGCACTTAATTCTTCCAATATTCCAAGAGCCATGGTAAATCCTATTTATGCACATCCTCTCCTTAACATCTTTTGAATATTCTCAGAGCCATCGATGTGAACAGAAGTGGAAATTGGCAGGTATATGATCCTAGTCAAATGCTACATACCTGCAGAGCTCTCTGCAAATGTTTTGAGTGTTGTGGCACATTTAACTTGTGTTTGTTGACCACTGCTCTCCACCATCAGCTATGTTTCACAGTTCTTTCTTAGATTACCAGCCCTCTTCGATATTGGGCTACATTCCAAATAAAGCAGGGAAATCAGCTGGCAATTCATTTGATGTGTTACATTTTTTTCCCTCCACAGTTAATTGAGCATTCCACTTTGAATAATCCTCAGCATTAGATTAAATCTCTATTGATCTCATTTTAATGAGCTCTCCACTGTGACCAACAGCCCTTTCTCCTGTAGCAGATGGAGATGCGACCATCGAAACGTGTGGCTGAAACACTTTTGTTTCAGAGGCCTGACACCTTCTCCTCTGTATGACTGTCCTTGGCACCCCATTATGTCTGAGTCAGTGGACTCAAAGCCAGCAGGTATATCCCATTCTTTGCACCATGCCATTGTCAGATTGGTATTGCAGTGAATTTCTGTTTAAGCCACTGCTAATAACTTCCGGCTTGGAGATTTCATTTATGAGCAGGCAATGTCCATGTTCATCAGCATGAACATAGGTAGGTGAAGGTCGTATGTGAGCTCTCTCCTGTGCTGCAGGGAAAGCAGGTGTGCTGGAGTGCTTGCAGTTCCTGACTGCCTGTTTAAGGGGATATATTACAAATTCAGATCTGGGGCAAATCAATTTTGTGAGCTATAGAATTGATTCCACTCTTGCATTTCACCTTCTGACACCACATTTAAATTTCCACTTGAGATTAAAACATAAAATGGAGGAAATCTTCCTTTCCCTCTTTATAAGGGAAAAAAATGCAATTAATGAGAGTTTAAATCCTAATGACAAACAAATCCTTATGACCCAGCACTTCTGAGGTCAAGTAATATGCTGTGCCATAGCATTTTGTAAACTTCATGGACCAAAGGATCTTTAGGGTCAGTTAATCACACCTTCTACCTAACAAAGGTCATGGCCATTCCTAGTCATTTTTGCATACAGCCCACAAGCAACTGGCATTCCAACTGAACAGTCTAACTCTTCTTGAAAAGCCTTGATGTAAAGACAGCAGCATGGGAGTGTTCTTGGTTGAGGGGGAACAGTGTGGTGGTATGGAAGAGATAATTAGTTTAATTAGATTTAATTTCCACATGATTAAGAGTTTATATTATCAAAATATATCACATAATAAATAATACTTTAAAGCTGTATGCCCAGTTTGGTGGTGTGTGGGTTTGTGACATGTGTCATTCCTTAAACACAGTGGAAATGCAGCCACTGGAGCTAACTTTTAGCATAAAGTTTGCAGTGTGAATTTGCAGATGCTGCCCATCATAATTTTCAAGATTGCTTATTGCCTGCTTGCTTTTCCCCTCTTTCTTATCTATGAAAGACAATATATCTTGCATCAGTAGATTATGATTAATAATCATGATGTGTAATGACATTAATTAGCAATAGCTGTTGCTAATGATTAACAACAGCAGGTAAGTGAAATCTCTTCTGCAGTGATTTATTTCAGTACTTCTATTGAGCTGTGCATCTGGCAGTACTGTGAAGCTCTAAGAGGAATGTCTGTGTGGGGAAGTGAGGAGCTCAGGAACGCTTTGATTGAAGCAGGTATGTGGACTTGCCTCTCCTTAATGCTGCATGCAGTGACCCACTGTTTGCTTCAGTGAGATGCAAGATGGGAGGTCACCACATGATGTGCCACATGGCTTCAGCACAGTCTGCTATTGACTGTGAGCTCCAGAAGGGTTTGAGAAGAAGGCTGTAATGACTTAGGTGGGAATGAGACGTGGGATCTCCTCTTGTGAGGTGTCACAAGGTTCATTTAACATAGAAACCCTCTCTGGAGCTTAGGAGCTTTTGTCATCATGTGTCTACCTGGAAAGGAATTGCTCTTTCCATCCACAGGACATTGGGGACTCACTTCAGAAATGGGGAATTGAAGCTGTGTTTAGATGAGCAGTGAAGCCCTGCCTTAGAGCCAAAAACATAAGTTGTGTTATGTAGATTTTATATAGCTCCTTCACAAGGAAACATTGGTTTAATGTCTTTAGTGTGTTTTGACAATGGATGGGAGACAAGCCAGAAGCACAAAGCAATAATCTCCAACGTTGCTAGGAAGGACCTGAAACATTTTAGCTCTGAACTTCCCTCCACTTTGATAAAACTCATCTCAGATAGGAAATGAGGACTTGCAATATGGGCACATAATTGTTGTTCATTGAAAGGAATGGAAAGGGCCCCTCTTTAGCATGGCCTTAGCACTGGTTCCACCTTCTGGGAGAACTGAACTTGCATATAGATTAAAGTACAATTATTCCTTTTTCCTCCTGCTTCCTTTTAATTATATGCAATTTACTCTGAAAAGATCTGTTATTGTGCTAATCTTAGCAATCACCACACTGCAGCAAAACCACCACACAACACTCCACGTCTGTAAATGCTTCCAGAGATGAAATTTCAAATTAAAAAGCAGCAATAAAAATGTTTTACAGTTTCCTTCTGTGGGATAAAGGTTTCTAAGAGAAACATTTTCCTTTCCTTATTTATAGTCACTTCTACCGCTGCAGTTGTTCTTGTGGTCTGTTCTTTCTAATTTAAGTGGTAGGCAGCATGAGGCAGTACCCAGTTATTTCATTTGTCTTGAATGAGCCAAGCAAGTGAATGATGCAGGCTGTGTAATAATAGTCGACGTGTTCTGGGCAAGGACTTACAGTCTGCTTTATGCAGAAATGTCCAACTAGTTTGAGGGAAGCCTTGAACAACAGAAAGCTGACTAGCTGGAAACCTTTCAGTTAAGAACTAGTAGTTGGAGTGCAACTCCAGGTAATCGGGATGGAAAGATCTGAGTGTTGTGAGATCCTGCAGTGTTTTACATGGTACAGTTGAGAAAATTAGTATATAAGGAGATGTGAAAAGGTGAAAACCACAGAGAGCACCACTGCTGAAGTTTGACTGACATGAGTCAGAAGTCTCTCCAGCACCACAGGCTGTCTTTCTCTGCAAGCTTTGTAGAAACTCACAGGTGAGGTTATGAAAAGGAGCTGTGACCTCCTGTAGACTGTATCATAGATTTTTCAGGGGGAATTTGGATGCCAGCAGTCAGGTAACAGCGAACAGTCATAAAGGACCAAGATGACCCTTCTCTACTGACATCCAAAGAGCAAAAGCCTCAGAGTGTCTTACTTGACCTGCAAACCAATACAATCAACTTTTAGAACAAGGCACTGTCTTTTCAGTCATCTTTGTCAAGCGCTTTGAAGACCTGTATAAGCACATCCATTTTTATTGCCTTCACAGCTGGTAATAGTCTGTGGCCTAAAAGGACCAAAGGATAAAACTAACAAATTCTTCTTGGTTAAAGAAATGATCCTGCTACGGTTGCAGTCCAGCCAACTATGCCTAAGCAGGTACCACATCCTGAAAACTCCCGGGCATGTGATTCATTTGAGAATACAAGGATCAACAGAATGGGTCCTAAGAACTCTCTCAGGTCACCTTTGTCAGTAAGATAACAGGCACCAGTCAGAAGGACTTCAGCACCCTTGACTGGGCCTTTGAATCTGTGGTGGGACCAACTTTGCTGAAGGTTTTGTCTTTGTTCTGACAAATAAAAATAAGTAATATTTTGTGTCTGCAACATAGCTACAACTAAAGAGTGAGAATTTGTGAGGCTGCACATTCTCTGATCTGAGCTTGATGATAAATGAGTACATTAGACTCCACACTGAATTTCCATACAGCAATGTGGCTGGTTGACTTGCAAAAGCAATTTTTGCTTTTGGTGCAGTCTGGTGTACAATTTTTCAGCAGCAGCGCTGAGCTAGGAATACTTAACAAGCATTAAAAGTGCCTTGTGAATAAAAAAGGTAGTCACGTTTGGTCAGGTTATTTTTATCCCTGTTCAACCCTTTGAAGATTTATTGGGCAGCTCATGAAAAGTTGTACTGGGACAACTAAGTGGGCAGCATGAGATATTTGGATTGCTTGAACTGACAGTAGGTAGAAAAAGTGTTTGCCAGCCTGTGACATAAAGGGAAAGTATTCCTTTAAAGTGAGACCCAGTGGAGTGACTTAGCTACACGGTGATGGTGTGTAGACATCTACACATCTACTGCTGACTTATCCACCTAGCACACCATCCCCAGTGCAGAAAAAAAAGACAAAAGATAGCAGAAGGCCAGGTCTTTTGTAGTTTCTGTTGAAAAGAACTTGACACACAGAGAAGATGTTCATGGAAATGTGTTCAAGATGTTTTGGTAGATAGTATGGCAAACTATTAGGAAACTCCTCAGCATAATTCAAGTGCAGAGTCAGAAATGAAAGTGAGGAAAAGTAAAACAAAACTCAATGCCTTAATAATTAACAGAGCTTCAGTACCAGAAAGACTATTGTAGCCTTAAAGCTAGTAACTAATACAGTAACTTTCATTTGAATGTCCAAAAAATGCCTACAGATTTTGTACTGTGTGGTTTGTTAGATTCTCACTCTAAGATGAACTTGATTTTCAGAGACAGCTTAAGACTTGATTTCTTAGTACTGAGCCCTTTCACATCATCTGAAAGGGGTGATCTTTTATCACTGGGGGACTTCTGGGAGCTTAGAAGTTCATGGCTGTGACTCTTAGGTGAACTAAGGTAGCCTGCCAACTCCTTTTCCACTGTGCAAAGTGCTGAGCTCCACTAGCTGCCTTTAAAACCACAGCCTGTTTCTTCTTACCACTATATACAGAGTCTAGCCTTGGTTTAAGTGTAATACATTGAGCTTATTATCCTCATTTTCCAGCATGGCAGAACTGCAATTACAAAGCCTCTTAGAGGTGATTTAACTTTGCAGACACCCTACAGCCTGCTGATTTTTCAGCCACATTTAGCACCTGCTGAAGAACAGGAATCCTTCAAGGCTGATATTGGAGCCATCTGGTGATGTCTTTTTCAGTCCAGTAAACACTTCTGGGTTCAGTTTAGAGGATGTCAGCATTTAACAACTTGTTTAAGAGACCAAATGGATGAACGTAGACTGGGTGACTAGGAGAAACACATACACCTTGGGAATGCTGTCTGGGTGGAGAGATGCAAGTGTGAAGCAATGATCATTCCTAACACTAATCCCAAACAGTGGAAGGGGGAAACCTGGACAGTTTCTCTTTGAGCATAGGTTGGGGGGTTTAATGGAATTTCAGTGTCATCTCTAGCAGTAATAGCAAGCCATCTATTTGTGGGATGACATGAAGGAAAAAGTCTGCATCGAGTGGTCTCCTGCTGTACCTCTTGGAGTAGAATAATACCATTGATCTGCCAGGCTGCAGAGGGAGATGCAACACGTAAAGGATATGGGATGTCTCTTCTACACATGATCAGGCTGTGTTGCTCCCACAGGGGAGTTCTTTATCACCATGAAAAGCCTTTGGTTCAGCACTGTGTCTGATGGATGCAGGTCACACACATCTCCTTCCCACACCCTAGCTTTCCTTTATACCTTTCCTATCTGTGAGGGGACCAACCTAATTCCATGCGACTCACAACCTCCCATGAGCTCATACCCATGGGCGGCTTTGCCGTTGGCAGCTCCTGAATTTTCTGTTTCAGGTCCAGCTAATTCATGTGAACAATATGACTCGGTGTGGGCAGCGATTTAGAAATAACTATCTTCTGCCAGTGTCTCTAAAGAACAGGAAGATCTGGTTTTTTATTGGTTTTTCTCTCAACTGAAGTCCTTCTTGTAACTTCTACTGACACCACATACAACTGTGACAGTTTTAAGAGCCTGTTTGGTAATTGGTATGATATGTGCTCACAGGTCCAGCTGCTCACACCCCTTCCTGTCCATCCAGGTCAGTTTTTTGGGCAGCAGATGTGTCCCTGACACTCCACACTTCTACAGTAATTTGGTAACTTGCTTTCTGCATCGATGGCTGCAGCAGTGCAAGGCCATGCTGAGAGCTGGAAAAGCACTGCAGCCTCTTTTCTGTCAGATTCCTACCCTTCCTCACATATCTCCATGGGGTGAATTGATAGGAGAAAGTTCCAGAAAGCTTTACAATGGCATCAGACAGATATTTCCCATGTCCCTTCAATGCCAGACACTGGAGACTCTCCCCTCTTCCTGTCTAGCAAATCACTAAGTTGCACCTATGACTAAGCCATGTGCTGGTACTTACTGCAGTCAGGAGCTTCACCTAGTGTCCTTCCATTTCTATCTATGGTGGCCCCCATGCTGTCAAGCATTAATTAGGTTGCAAGTTCCGCCAGTCTGCAGCCCTGTCTGTCACTCTGTGCTGCGAGGCATTCATGTACTTTCAGGTCATGTTAAGCCATAACTAATACTTTTAAAATTAACTGCTAGAGGACAGGGTTTCAAGGTCCTTCTCAGAAATGTCATATTATGAGTTGTATTTTACAGCAAAAATTAATTCTCACGGTCATTCATGACTGTATGTTTCTTCCCCTTACAGCACTTTGCTTCTTCCCTGGCAGCCACTGTTGTTCTCTGCATGGCATGCTGCTATTAGGAGGCTGAGAATGAGATTTTTCTCATATTTTTGATCCTAATTAACGTGTAGCTGTTGTTGGAAAAGATGGTCAGGCTCACCAAGCTGCATATTTCCACTGTGTTTGTTGTGCTTATCTTGAACACTGGCACTGGGAACTGCATCAGCCAAAAAAAACACTCCTGTAGTATAAAATCTGGAGGGCTTCATGCTAGTTTAGCTCCCTGGACTGGCATAGTGTGGGTCACGGATGTAGTAGTGTGGTGAAATGGAAGTTGCAGGATGCACGCTGGGGTCAGGGACAGCATCAAGGAGCCGGACATCCTTCTTGGCAGTGTTCGAAGGTACATTGGCTCCACTGTTTAATAAAATCACAGTTACCCAGACCCCTGTGGGGCTGTGTATCCTGTAACAGCTGCCCTTCAGTACCAGTGTGAGAAGGGGTGTACTGAAAATTTTTCAATAAATGCAATCTCTTTTCTTCTTCAGCAGATAACAGAGCAGATTATTATTACTATCACATTTATTTCATATTTATCACAAAATAGTTTTTCAGTAAGTCATGGCTTATCAATTATCCATTAGCAGTTCATGGTAGATGGGTTAAACTGGACTGTGCTGTCAGTTTTGACAGGACACATGAATCACAAGACAAGTTTATCTTCTTCGGCTGCAGAAGTTAATCCAGAACTAGCTCTTCTTTGTGGATATTCACAAATGACCTCACACATTTCCATAGCAGGCAGCTACTCCCTGCTGAGGGGAGATGTCATTGCTTTCTTGAGCAAAAGGCAAAAAAGTAATGAATATGAGCTGGAAGTAACTGGAGGGGGCGTGATTGTAGTTCAGGTGTTCTTCATTGTGTACAGCTGTATGAGGTGTGGAGCTCAGTATACTCCAGATTTTCCTACAGCAAACCTGGTGTAACTGAAATGAATCACAGTTTGATTACCCAAGGATGTTAAGTGGCAGTTCCAGGATTTTCCATCCATCCCCTGCTATTGTTTTCATCTCTGCATTGCTCTCTTAGATGTGCAACAATCCCTGCAGCTGGACAGAAGATGGAATCTTAAAACAACACTGAGAGTTTTCCATAGGAGAACTTCCTTTGCTGCCTCTGGCTTTCAGGGTAGATCTCCATGCACGAGTGAACAAGGATAGCTCTTTGTACTGCAAAGAGGAGAGACTGTTCTGTATATTGGAATTTGTCTCACTGGATACCCAGCTGTATTTTAAATTCGTTCTCTTTTGCTGTCGGTTATGCTGGTGTGTACAACACATGCTTTGTACAGGTCCAGCATCAGCTGAGGAACACAGGAGCAGAAAAGTCTAAAATTAGACACCAAATGAATCCAGTATTCTCTTAAGTACAGCAGTCCTGATTTACAAAGACAGTTAACTTATTTACCAATCTCCTTATCAAAACTACTTGAGTTTTTAAGTTATCTTAGGGTATTTTGGAGGAAGTTGTCATGCATGTGCATCTTCGTCTGGAACAAATGGGCAAGGCAGCAATTTCTCTTAAGTGTCATTATACAACTGGTAGCTTTATATTAAATTTGGGATGGCTGGTTGAGAAGAGTGCCTAGAAGAGACTTTACACTGCTCCTGTTCCTATGGATGTAGAGCACAAATAAATTAGCAAAAAGAGATTTTGTACCATTGTTTTCACCAAGGGTGCAATTTTGTTGACAACTTACATTTCAGATTCCATGAACATTTACTGTGGCATTTTCATAGCAGCTGTTCGGCGGCTGCACAGGTATTTTAGACTGTGGTCCCTATTATTTTAACGGTTCTTCTGTTTATTAAATAAAATTAATGGAAATAACTTATTTTATTCTCATCATTGTTTACCTACAGTCAAAGCTGGAGGTACATTTTGGTCTTCTTAATTCATAAGGCTTGGATTTTTGTTTAAGATTTTCCTAAGTCCTTTTTATTTCCCTTCATTATCACTTGGTTACTTGATGTATTGGGAAGGGGTTGAATCAATACATGTCAGAGCTTTGTGTTTAGAACATCATACAAGATATGGATAGTCCTTAGGAAGGTAACAGGAGTCCTGGTAAATCAGATGTCCTGGTAAATAAGATGGGATTTGGACTACCTCTGCCCTCCCTAAGGTAAAGTGTATCCTGAGATTTGCCAGCCTACGGATTCCATTTTCCCTTCCAGCGAGTGATCTCAAGAACCTTCTGAACAAAACCAGAGGCTTCTTTATTTGGTAATCTGACATCATGGGAAGGCTGCAGGGAGAAAGGCTAGAGACGTGCCAGGCAAGCACGCCATGCTTCCCTTAGGCAGGCAAGTGGAAGCTCATCTCCATGACAGAGGACAGTGGTTTGTGTTCAGAGTACTAAAAAACTATACTATAGTCCCCTGAAGGTCATCTGTGTAAGGACACAGTGAGTTACACAATCTTATGCATCACATCCAGCATGTATGTGCCTTCAGGTGTCGCGCTTCTGCTCACCTGAATTACTCAGCCTGATGAAGGTTTGCTTCCTGCACATCTGTGTTCCTTCCAGCAGTACTCAGTAACATGAGTCACTCTGTAGCATGTCTGCTAAAATCTTTACAGCTCTTGGAGCTTCCCAGAGAGCTCAGCTTAGTGCTGTGAGCCCAGTGCAATATATGGGAATGGGTTTTGTGCAAAAAGTCATAGCTATGCATTCCTTGGGGTAGCTCAGACATTCAGAAAGATCTCTGCAGTCCATGCAAGTCTCAAAAGTGATGGTGATTCACTTCATCCAAAGGCTGTTAAAACATAGAAAGGGATAAAGTGTAGTCCTTATGAGAGGGAAGCATGCTTGTTTACCTTTTGGTGGTTTATTTTTAAGGAAATGACCACAAGGCCCTTCTTGAGCTGTTTAACAGATGCTCTTTTTCCACCATTTATTTTGCTTTCAACGTTTTCCAAAATTTAAGGAAGAAGTCATAACCCCACCACCCCAAGAAGAGCAGTATGAGACTGATTAGATGATTTAGCTAGTCCTCTGCTTTCCCAGGCAATCACTGGATTGATGAATCTCAACTCCCAAAATCATCATTGAAATGATCAGGAAATAATTCACGTTGGCTTATTCGATAAAGGCACCCCGTCACCTGCATGAACTTCCCCTTAAAAGGAAGGGGGAGACTTGGGTGCCTGGGAGCTATAAAGGTGTACCTGATTCACCACAAAGTATCATTTCAGTGCACATTAAATAACCGCTTTCCCTTGGGCACTGACTACAGCTGGCAGCTGGCAGCAGCTAACCTGTCTGGTGCTTCCTCTCCTCCTTTGGCAGGACTCCAGACCACTGTTTTTTACAAGACTCGGTGAGAAAGAGGCATTTCCTGCCCCTTGGTGGTGTAAGCAAAGGGAGGTGAGTGCTCCTCTTGCAGTTCTGACTTTGCAGAGAAAACTGACTGCAGCAGGGAATTTTGCTTGTAGCATTTTGGGGTAGTTAGAAAAAATTATGCTGCTCTGTGAGTGTCATGCACTTGCTTGTACACCTGACCCCAAACAACAATAAACACTAAGAGGAAATACTGGAAAAAAATATCCCAGCTCCTGCTCTTCCAGCACCTGAAAGTTGCAATCTGGAAAGCACAGATCCAGTGCAAGCACCTTTGTCCCAGCCTTTCAGAATAATGTGAGGCCTCAGCATTTCCAGCAGCATAAGAAGCATTGTACTGCCGCTTCACAGAAACTAGCAACAAAAATTGAATTAGCAAACACATGGATAAATGTGATGTGCCGTGGAAGAGTCAGCATGGCTCTTATACAGAGAAGTCCTGCCATATAGTCCCAGTGGACATCCCTGAAGGTGTCAACAAGCCTTTGGATAAAGGATATCCTGTTGATATAACCAGCTTTTATTTCCTGAGAGCTGCAGACAGTATCTCTCACCAAAGGCTTTTAAGAACAGTCAAGGCATAAGTGGGAAGGTCCCTGCATGAATAAAAAAGCAATGACTAAAAAAACTAGGAAACCGAAATGTGGGAGCTCATCTTCAGCTCTTGGGGTAGAGGTTGATCAGCTGTGGTGTCACGTGGAGATATATGGAAAGAAGTAAAGAGTGAAGTGATGAAGTTTGGTCATGATACAAAGCTACTCTGTGTATTAAAGATGAGGATAGGCTGTGAAGAACTGCAGAATCTGAGTGACCAGACAGTAAAATGATTCACAAGCAGAAAAGCAGCCCTCAGCTGACGTGTGGCCCAGAGCTGCCCATTACTGGACAGGAGTGAAAAATTTGGGCTGTAATAGTTAGTTCCATGAAAACCTCAGCTAAGCATTTAGTGGAAGTCAATGAAGAAAGGGGCAGAGAACAAAACAGAGAATATTATGCAACTGTACAAATCTATGGCTCTTCCAGCTTGAATCTTGTGTGCAGCTCTGGTCCTATCACTTAAAAAGGAAACGATAGAGCTAAAAAGATTCAGGTGAGAATGACAAGGTCAGCAGGAATACAGAACTACTTGATATAGGGAAGAATTATAGGTTACTTACAATTCTAAACAGGTTACTTATTCAATCTAAGACATGAGCAGGATAATCTGTAACATCATGAACATCATGGAGAAGGTGAGGAGATTGATTTGTCTTGAACACAAATTATACAAGGAACAGCTAAGGGAGCTCGTTGTTCAGCCTGGAAAAGATGAGGCTGAGGGGAGATGTCATTGCTTTCTACAACTACCTGTAAAGAGGTCATAGCAAGATGGGGGCTGGCCTGTTCTCCTGGGTAACAAGTGATAGGACAAGAGGAAACAGACTTAGGTTGCACAGGGGAGGTTTACATTGGATATTAGGGAAAAATCTTTACTGAAAAGGTCTTCAGGCACTGAAACAAGATGCCCAGGGAAGTGGCGGAGGTGTTTAGAAGATGATTGGATGAGGAGTTTAGGGACATGGTCTAACAGCTGTGTATAGGGAGATGTTGGGTTATGTTGGATTTGATGATCTTAAGGTCTTTTCCAAGCAGGTGATTGATTCTATGATTTTTTTAATTGCATTTTCCAATAAAATAATAAGGAAGCAGAATTTTAAGTAGGCGAGGACAAAGCAAACAGAAGGAAATGACTCTTCATGCTTGTAGTTAAACTTTGGAGCTCCCCACCACCATGTATTGTGGGAACTAAAAGCTGATGTGGCTTTAAAAGCATCCCTTCAAGTAGCCTCTTCAAGGAAGAGAGAGACAGGGTTATTAATACACTGAGGCCACCTTTCCAGAAGGCAAATGATTGCAAACTAGGAGTCTGCTTTGTACAATTTTTACCCTTTTCCTGAAGCATCTACTTTGACTGATGTCAGAAGATTCCCAGAGACATCAGAGACTGGTCCTTGGTGATGTGGGTTTGGGAGNTGCACTAAATCAGGGAATAAGCTCATGCACTGGCCATCAACACTTTCCCAGTGGTTAGTGCATTGCCCATTTTTCTATCATTGCTGTGCATTTAAGACCTGAAGGATGTGGCCTAGGAAGCAAAGCAATGACCTCAGACTCCCATGTGCTTTCTTTCTTTTTCTCTTGTTTCCTAGAGCCTGTGCTTGCCTTGCTGTCCTTCAGCCTCTCACCTCCAAATTTTCCTTTCCTTCTTTTACAGGAACGCCATTTGCAGTCATTAGAAGTTTGAGGATGTTGCTACTATCCACTGCATAAAAAAGGTAGAATGACCACAAAGCCCGTGAATTCTTAGTATATTATTTCAAGTGCTATATTTAACTAAATTACCCCCTCTTTTGGAATTGTTTATTATTCCTTTGGTGATAGAACAGCATCCTGTTTGCCTGCACACATTGCAGCTGCAGTTTAGTGAAATCCTCATGGGTTTCTTGAAATAGCTTTATAATCAAAACCTCCAAAACATTGCACTGTGCTTCTAATTTCTTTAACCAGATCCTAGTACAAACCAAGACTGTTCTGCTCACGTTGTTGTTCTTCAGAACACATGACCATAGTATTTAGTGCAAGTGCATAAAAATACTCCATAATTATGCAGCTTTATCTTTACCAAACTATGTGACTCAGATTGGGTAAATTCCAGGAGGTGTGTGTTCCATAACCTTAACTCAATTATGTCGCACATCCTATGTGAATAATCCATTGTCAGCCACAGGAAATGTGGACCTCCTTGAACTACCACAACCCGATTACAAACAACAATCCATAAACTGGTAATTCTGATTAATATTCATTATGTTCCTGAACATTTGAGTTTAAATACATGGCTAGGTACTTAATTCAGCACTAATAAATTTGGAGAGTTTCTGAGTGTTAATTTGTGCTACTCCTATGATGAACAGCTAATTCCTTCTCTTCTATATTCTACAAGGATATCTTCATGCCACAGGGAGAGGCTGGGATCTAGGACTGCTTCTTGCTTTTCAAAGAGGTCATATTCACATTGAGGTTTTATTTTGTAAACACGGAATAGGACTGGGTCCAACATCAAGCAGACTTACGGATTAAGGATTCTGGTGTTAATCATACCTAATAATAATTGAGTAGCTTTGGAAAATATTCAGAATCTGAACATCTGCCACTACATAACAGCAGAAGGCAGAGTTGAAAAACTGGCTGGTAAAAAGTTCAGATGAGCTAGCCTCCAAGTAATTCCTGGGAGATGGGAAATAAATTGGACAAACTGCCAGTGCTAGAGGTTTTACAGTCATCCCAGGCATCCATCCACTGTCCTCTCCTCTACCAAACAAGTTTCTGTCATCTCTAACTTTTGTGTCTCAGTTTAAAGCCATTACACTTGGCCCACTCCTAGGAGACATGGAAAGCAGTTTACATGCTCCCTTTCTGCAGCTACTTTGCCCAGAGGAACTCTAGGCATAAGAACTTGCCTTCCTTATAAAAAGAGAATTGAGGATGAAGACTGCAATAGATGATTGTCCAGCAGGTTACACAGAAATGCAGAGTGGGAGCTTGTTGCTCTTCGGTTTATGGTGTAAGCTTAAAATTAAAACCGTAGGTATGGTAAATCTTCAATTTAGACTACTGTTCTCACCCAAGATGATGTTTCTCAAAGATATCTTGATGCAATTGTATAAAGAATAAAATTAATGAAACACCAACACTATTTGTCTGCACTTCGATGAAAAATGAACAGGGACATTGTAATTTTCAAAGTTACCAAAGAAGAGCTCATTCCATACTGATACCAACATGGCAAGTCAACATGCTGGGCTAAGTGATAGTGCACTCCATCTAGGACAGCAGAAGGTCTTAGAAAGGGAACTCATGACAATGCCTTCTACATGACAGATGATCTCACATATGGAATCCATTTGGCCACAGGCAGAACCACCACCCGTCGAGCTGATTACAATGATCCTCAGCTTTGCAGATCCGTGCAGCCCCAGCCACTCTGCCAGGACAGATGGGCCTACACCAGTACTTAAATGCTCATTACCCTTCCAGAAGATTAAAGGAAAAATAGAGAAGCACAAATTGTGGAAATACAAGACTCTAAAGTATGCCACAGCTGACATTAGGGAAGATGCTTAGGTTTGTTTGGTACATCTGTTGCATGGAACCAGCATTGGGAAAAAAAGGAATCACTTCCCAGATTATTAACTCTACTTTGGGTTTTATTGTTTCAATGCACAAAGATGCAGTCCCCAGCACTCATCTATGTGGAAGCACAGGAGGCCACTGTGTCAGCATAAAGTTCTGGACCTGCACCAAGATGAACAAGATATTCAAAATCTGCCATCTTAAGGGACCATTCATGGACTGTCAACCAGAAATAAGATTGTGAAACTTCACAATCCTGGCCAAGATTGGGGCAAGAACTTTGGAGATCCTTGAAATACTGTTAACAGGGAACAAAAACACAGGCAAACACAATGCAGAAAGGCTCTGACCATAGAGACTGGGGAAAGCACATAAGGAGATGCACTGCTGAGCCGTAACTTTCTTAGAAATTTTGTGTTGAAGGACATTTCCTATGTGACAGTTTCAAATCCTGCATCTGTTTCAGAGCATGTGGGAGTTGCCCGTTCCTTCTGGAATCCTGTTGAGCTTCCTTGTGGTGCTTAAAGCTGCTGCTTGAGGAACAACAGTGGAAGCCAGAAAGACTAGGTGTTAAGTTTCTGGTTGGAGCTTCATTGCACTGTATATATGGTTAGAGCACTGTGCCCCATGTAGATGGTCTTCCCTGTGCTTTTAAACATAAGTCTCTTAACATTATTGTTCACACGCATGAACTTTTCTTCCCCAGCCCAACTGCAGGACTGGGGGTGTGATCCATGCTCTAGAGAAGAGGGGCACAGTCCTGGATTTGCAGGCCTCCTGGCATTGAACAGTCTGTGGGTCAGAGAAATATAGCATTGAGAATCATCACCTTTGCTGAGTGGCATTTTGGTGACTGTAAAATAAGGGAGTGGGACTGTCTGGCAACCTGCAACTTGGTGTCAACTGATGGGCGTGCCAAGAGTACACACCGGAAAAAAGGAGTTAAATTCAGTTGGTGGCTGGTCACAAGTAGTGTCCCACAGGGCTCGGTATTTGGCCTAGTT
Source organism: Ramphastos sulfuratus (assembly GCA_013399055.1). NCBI lineage: Eukaryota > Metazoa > Chordata > Aves > Piciformes > Ramphastidae > Ramphastos > Ramphastos sulfuratus. The sequence goes on from WBNM01012200.1 coordinate 94,695, forward strand.
TTGTTTAACATCTTCATCAGTCATCTGGATGAAGGGATCAAGGGCACCATCAGCAAGTCTGCAGATGACATTAAACTGAGCTGGATCTGCTTCAGGGTAGGAAGACACAGAAGAGAGACCCGGACAGATTAGATTGATGAGCTGAGGTCAATGGGATAAGGTTTAACAAGACCAAGTGCTGGCTCTTGCACTTTGGTCACAACAACCCCAGGCAACCCTACAGGTTTGGGAAGAGTGGCTGGAAAACAGCCTGTCAGAAAAGGATCTGGGGGTGCTGCTGGATAGCCATCTGGACATGAGCCAGCAGTGTGCCCGGGTCACCAAAAAGGCCAACAGCATCCTGGCCTGTATCAAGAACAGTGTAGCAAAGTGGGTGTTTGTCTTTTCTTCCATGTAACAAGCAATAGGACATAAGGAAACATCCTCAAGTTGCACCAGGGAAAGTTTAGATTGAGTATTATGAAAGACTTTGTGAAGCCCTGGAACAGACTGCCCAGGGAAGTGGTGAAGTCACCATCCCTGGATGTATTTAAAAGACATGGAGCTTGTGGACACAGTTGAGTGGTGGATTTGGCAGTGTTAGGTTTACTGTTGGATTTGATGATCTTAAAGGTCTTTTCCAATCTAGATGACACTACTATTAATTCCTAGAATGCTCTGTACTCTGGGATTTATTTGGCTCTGTATTTTTTTTTTAATTAGTTTTGCAAAACCTTGGGATTGAGGTAAAAATCTGGACATAAAATATCACCCTTTACAGCAGAAGAAAGTAAGGTCCTGGTCTGAGAGGCACAGAGCACACCTAACTCCCAATGAAATCTGTAAATGCTGCAGTTTCTCAGCTTCATGTAGTACAGATGCCAGCCAGATGAGCAGATCATTTGAAAACTGGTAACAGAGCTGAGAAGAATAGTTGGTCTGGCTGCATCTCACAATACAACTCGAGAACAGCTGTGTGTTTGGTAGCAAACCGTGACACAGTGACCAGACGTCTGTTCAATTTCTTCTAGGATAAGTTTGAACTCCCTGAGCTCCCTCTGCTGCTTTGTCAGGGCAAGTAAGAGACATAGTCTTCACCCACGTGAGGGAATGAGTAACTCAAAGCCAAGAGCAGGTGCCATATGGCACAGATGTGCACTTGAACTAAGAAAACTCAGCTTTGAAAGTCTAAGCTGGACGTGAACCAATATTAATTACAGGGAAGGAGCAATTTGACCTGCCCTGCAATTGCTGAATGAAATTGATGCTCTTGTTGGTGTCCTGGCAAGTGCTGTGGTGGCTGAGGCTTCCAGCACTGTGCAAACTCCACAGACAAAGCTGCCCCAAGATAAGGTGCATCACAGTGTTTCCAGGACAACCAGAGCTGGAATTCAGATTTGATGAAAGTTCACCAAATCTGAGCTCTTTCAGACATAATATTTTTCACTGGGTGAACTGGCATTTTTAAAAGTTGTGTCTGAACAGTGGCTCCAGTGTGTATAGCCATGCTAAGCACCAGCAAGGGCACAACAAGCAGACATTACACATTGTTGGAAATAAGAAGCAGCTCCTTTGCCATCAGTGCCATTATTGTTCCATAGGAACACAGACATCACTGTCCTGTTGGATGCATGGCCATTTGATGGGATAGCTTGTTTCTAAGAAGGTTTAGTAATAGAGCCATCAGCAGAGGGTGAAAACAGGACCTGACAGCTCTTTTTCCTTGATGGAGTAATATCAATCTCCTATATGTATAATGGGTACCAAAGCACTTATCTACGTTCGGGTGTTTTAGCTTTCGGTGTTGCAGCTGTGTATGTTCTTGTTACACATGAAGATTTCTCATGTTTTTGAGCTTTACATAAATTCCAGTTTGTAAATATGTTGAACAAGGGCTTCTGCTGGAAAACTGTAATTTGCTATTTCTCCTCTCTTTCAATGACACTTTGCTTTTTTTATTAAATGAAAGGGAAAACAAGCATTTTTAATCCACATGCCCTAGACTGTTCATTATTTGGTTCATCACATCTTATCCTTCCCAGATAAATGGCTCAAATCTTTCTTTCAGTTTTGCTATTCGCTATAAGAATGTTGCTTGTCACTGAACTCCCCAGTCCTGCTATTACTCAAACAGTAACAAGCACTAAAGGCAGTTTTCTGATGACAGCAATCACATACATTGTGTAACTGAGTTATATAACTCTCCATCCCACCCTTTATATAGCCTCCTATATGCTTGCTTTTTGGATGCAGCCACACAGTGGATGTAGTTCTTAACTGACCTTTCTCCAGTAACAGCCAAGGACATTTTCTGAGTTAGTGCTTGTACTAATTTATCGTGGCACAAAGGCACAGTGAAGTATGACAGCTCACTGGTATAAGTGCCAGCTGTGCACATGTATGCCACAGCAAGTCTTTGCACAGAGAGCAGCTACCTCAAAATCCCTGGAGAAGTCTCCCATGTAGATAAGTCCTAATTTAAGGCCATATTCCAGACTTCAGAGTCAGTTTGGGAAGAATCATGGAGATGCATAAAGAGAAAAATAAATGTATGAGCCATGAAGGTTGCCATGGATAGCGGAACAGGAAGTACCCAAGGCTGGTATGACTGGGTAGCTAAATAAAGTGAAAGTGACACAAAGACCTTGAAACACACAGCACAGAATAAACTATTTCCCCAAAAGACAGATTGCCCAATTAAAAAGGAAAAAAAAAGCCCCATTTCTAGGTAGAATGAGCTGTAAATCTCTGTAAGAATAGAGAGAGCAACATTCTTCTCAAGTTATGTTGAAGGGCAATAAATCTGCAGGTAATTCTCAGAGCGACCGTTCGGCGTGACGATAGACGAAGGGCTCTGCAGTGTGGGTCGCATCTTCTGCTTGAAGCACAGAGATGTAGCTTGGACGAATGTACACCAAGTCAGACTACTGAGATTGCTTTTAGGTACAGCACGTGACAAGCTGCTGCAGGTGGGATCTGTGTACTGAAGATGCAGGTGATGACAAATGTATGTGGTCGATCTGTCCCAACAGACTGCTTATAAGAAAATTTATGAACTGGAGGTTTCCGCTGAAACAGCTCTGGTGAGACCCAGCAGAGCTTTGACAGGCACTGTAGCTGCTCTCACAGTATGTTTAATTATGTGACATCATTTAAATGGCTAGGGAGCTGCAGCTGGAGAGGGGAATCACTGAATCTTAGGCAGATGAGCTGCTGCAATTTCCTTGGGACTGGCTCAGGTCTGAGATTTTCTTAGTAATGTTGCTAAACATGCCCAGGAACGTCTATTACCATGGTCCTTTGTGCTGCCCTCAGACTGAGAATAGGACAATCCTTTCTTTCTTCTGCATTTGGGAACCTGTGTGGAAATCATTATCTCTCTAGAAGGGTGTTTACAGTGCTGTAAACAAGTGATGGTCCCTGTAGCTGAGGAAACTCTTGCTACCACTTCTAAGTCCAGAGGTAATGCCAAAGATGGAGAAGAGAAACAGTTGTCAGATTCTTTATGTGATATCTGTTGACTTGCTTATTGAGAAGCTTTGAAAACAACAGCATTTCCTTTACCAGATGCAGTAATCCTGTCCCAGCCCGTATCTCCAACACAATCTGCTCCTAAAATAGCCTGTTCTGCACAGAAGTAGGAGATCTCATTTTCAAAGCATTTCCTCTGCTGGTAGTCTCCCAGCTTTTACTCACGGTGTTGGTATTCAGTACTGCTGCAGTGAATGGGTAGCAATGCCCATGCAGAGGGAGGAAGGAAAAGGACCTGAGGAGATGAGAAAAATTGTCCCCTGCCACAGTGCAGGTAGCAAGTAGAGGCTGCATAATGAAGAGCCACTATATAAAGGCTGCTTGGAGAAGGATGGCAGGTGGGGGCAGGTGGTCTGGTGGGTAGCTTGGTACAGCCTACAGAGGGTGCTGCACATTGTGCATCAGTCGACAACCAAAAGCACCAAGTGCTGAGTCTTCCAGTACCTGGCTGAAAACCCTGTGAGAAGTGACACGGGGTGTTGCCAGCAGGGAAATCTTCATGGCAGGCAGAAAGAAATACATCTGCAAAACAGGAATTAGCCTCCATACTTAGAGCAACAACTCAGATAGGAGACTTCCATCTCAGGTGTAGTGTACAGGAGTTATGCTCAGGCATATCTGGAGGAAAGACATCTCTCAGGTCTTGTCCTGTTCCAGTGTCTTCAGGATCACAGAATCACAGAATTAAACAGGTTGGAAAAGACCTCTAAGATCATGGAGTCCAACCTATCACCTAACCCTTCTAATTAACTAAACCATGGCACTAAGTGCCTCATCCAGCTTCCTCTTAAACACCTCCAGGGATGGTGACTCCACCACCTCCCTGGGCAGCCCATTCCAATGCTAATCACTCTTCTCGTGAAGAACTTCTTCCTAATGTCCAGCCTGAACCTGCCCTGGTGCAGTTTGAGACTGTGTCCTCTTGTTCTGTCACTGGGTGCCTGGGAGAAAAGACCAACCCCCATCTGGCTACAACCTCCCTTCAGGTAGTTGTAGAGAGCAATAAGGTCTCCCTTGAGCCTCCTCTTCTCCAGGATGAACAATCCCAGCTCCCTCAGCTGCTCCTCATAGGGCTGCGCTCCAGCCCCCTCACCAGCCTTGTTGCCCTTCTCTGGACACATTCAAGCATCTCAACATCTTTCTTAAATTGAGGGGCCCAGAACTAGACACAGTACTCAAGGTGTGGTCTAACCAGTGCTGAGTACAGGGGCAGAATGACTTCCCTGGTCTCTCTGGCCACACTAGTCCTGATGCAGGCCAGGATGCTATTTGTCTTCTTGGCCACCTGGGCACACTGCTGGCTCATGTTCAGTCGGCTGTGGACCAGGACCCCCAGATTCCTTTCTGCCTGGCTGTTCTCCAGACACTCTGTCCCCAGCCTGTAGCACTGCATGGGGCTGTTGTGGCCAAAGTGCAGAGCCTGGCACTTGGACTTGTTAAAACTCATGGCACTGGACTGTGCCCATCTGTGCAGCCTTTCCAGGTCCCTCTGCAGAGCCCTCCTGCCCTCTAACACATTGACACATGCTCCCAACTTCGTATCGTCTGCAAACTTACTGATGGTGGACTGTAGCTCAAATCCTTACTTTCGGTCTTCTTACTCAGACCCTTTGATCCAGTCATTCATCCTTGTTCAGCCCATTTCCCTTATCTCATATTTTCAATCTACTTCACCGTAAAGTTTAAGCAACTTAAAGCTATTACAGGCACTGGCTGACATCTCTCAAGAGTGTAAAACTTTATGTATGAATACCTGTAGGTTCTCCTGTGTATGACCATAGAGTTTCTGATTTCAGCCCTGAATTTTGGGAGCACTGCACCCAAAATTAACATTAATTTCTAAATTAATATTCATACTCTTCCTCTGTGGTGATTTATCTTCACAAAACTGATCTGAGCACTGTCTGTTTCCTTCATTCTCAGATTAATCCCTTGCTTTCTTCCTGATTTAATGCATTGATATGAGGCTTCAAGAAAATGGCCAAACTTTCATTTATCTGTCCTTCAAACTAACTGTTTCTTCATGGCTATTATTATGAAAATCTGGTGGTATTTCGTGTTGTTGGGACATTACTGCTAGCTAAGTATTGCCTCTGTACACCGTAACACCAAAGAACACGCCATCTTCCTTCTAAGTCTGAACTTCTGTGTCTTGGTATATCAGAAGTTCACCTCCTCCATTCCCATCCACCTGCACCACATGTGACAGACAGTAACGGATTATTCACAGAGAAGACAGAATGAAACTTTAGAGTTTGCCTTTTCTCTGACTTTCTCTGCTAGAACAATCATTTGAAATATTTTAATAAAATCCAGCCTACTTTCCTTTTTTTTTTTTCCCCAGCAGAAATTGCTCTGTAGTAAAGCAGATCTTTAAACTGATGCAAGGTTTTGCCAGGCTGTTTAAATGCAGTCCAGCTGTAAGAGAACAAACTTCTGCCTTTTCTGAAAAGAAAATTAATCCACCACCTTTATTGTCTTTCAGAGGCCCACTCTGGACAACACATGGAAACAGTCTAATTACTGGTCCTGAACATAACTCAGCAAAGTCATTCGTTGGCAGAGTATTACAGCTGGACCATGAAACAAAGGCCCTACAATACCCTTATTGCAGCCAAATCCTTGTTTATCCCACACGCGCTGCTGCCTTGGCAGGGCTGATACAGCTGCCCAGCACCCTTTGCTCTATCTCTGTTTAAAACCTGAAAGCTACCTCAGCAGTGAGGTAGCAGCTGCTCAGTGCAGAAGCAGGATGAGGAACTGCCTAGGAAGTGGTGGGACTTTCACATCATACTAGAGCCATCTGCGTAGTAGGGGAAATCCCACCGGGGATGAGGAGGTGATTTCCTTCCTGGAAAAATCTCCTGCTCCAGCTGCAGCGTGCAGTATGGGTGGTGAAAGGTGGACACGTCTGGCACTTGAGTGTCCTTTCGACCTCATCTGCATTTTGGCTCACAAGGCCTCCTCACAACCTGCAAAAGGGACATTTCCCTTTGGGTTTCCTTCTCTATTGTACCTCAGAAGGTAAGAGCTTCACAGCAAAGATTTGTTGCACACCCACACAGCAGGAAAACATTTGTACTGATACAAAAATAGACTGATGCAAAAAGAACGTATTTCAGATTCTGGGATCTTCCCTACATTAAAGGTAGATTTGGGGTTGAATCAAATTTTACAGAAGATAAGTGATTAGTGCAGAGATCATGGGAAACAACAGGGGTGTGATGCAATCAAGAGCTCCTGGCTGAAGGGAATATCCAGCAACTGTGGCTCTCAAAATGTAAATAGGAAACAGTCACAAAATCTTATCTGTATTTTGCAGCTAATGAAAACACTAGTCTCTCCTAGGAGACAAGTCCGTCCTGTAATTTTAATGCCTTCTTAGGGTTTCCTCAGCTGTGAATAATGTGTACTGTCAGGTGTTCCTTTTTTGAAGTTCAAAAGCATAGCTGAAGTGCTACAACCTCTAGCCAGAATATTTAAATTACTGAGTACCCACTGGAACCACCCCTATCGAGTGAAGGGATGGCACTTGTGATCTGCTCTGAATGACGAGTACAAGCAACCTCTGCTCGCATGGGAGCCTGGAGGTCATTCTTCTGGGTGACCTGCTGTTTGTTGTGCTGGCTCCTAGCACTATTTGAGCTGTGCACTTTGACTATAAAGCACAAAACATTTCAAAACTAGACTTCAGAAGCAGTTTTATCAGTGAGCATGCAGTGGCCTTCCCTTCTCTGGATCTCACAATGCTGCTAAGTGTATGTTCAGTTTGGAAACGCACTGAAACACATACTGAAACACGTTCAGTACATGCTCACACCATGTACTGAATGTGGGCCTGCAGATCACACTGTAAAAACCTCTGTTCTCAGATTATGTTGTCCTTTAGCCAACTGCTTAAGACTTTAGGAGAACCTGGAGTCAGAACTTGGTGGGGTGGGCTGGGCTGAGATAGCATTAGGCTGCTTCTAATTGCTATTCAGCTGCCACTTCCTCTAGTTGAGCTGAACTCTGAGCTCAGCTCTGCTCAGTGATGCAAGAGACAGAGAAATGAGAGGGCTGGAGGAACTCACAAGCGGACACCAGTCTCAGCTGGGCAGCTCACCCTGTGTGGCAGGCTTAATATATAGGGTGGGCATACCTCATGGGGCCTGTGGCAGATGGAATAACATGGCATACTAAGTTCATGAGAGCAAATCAGGCCACCTGCTACCCATAACTGCTAGGCTGGGGGGACAAACTCTGCCAAGAATGGGTAGGAGGTCTCTGAACTGTTGTTAGAAGTCATTTAAGATGCTGTAGTAATGTTGTAAAATGCTTGTGTTCTGCTTTCTGCATTTAATTTGGGACAGAGATGGTTGTTCCCACCTGTGTGCTGGCAGAGGCCAAAAGGAGCTCAGTTTGTTACTTCCAATAAAACTAAGGAAAGTTTTGATTGCCACTTAATGTTGTGTGTTCCTATATGAAAGGGCAAGCAGGGATTTGGACACAGACCAGAGATGAGTTTTCACATGACTTACACTTAACATTAGGTATGTGAATTGCTGCCTACAAGGCAGGTGTTGTTTGCACATAACTGTGTATTGTCCATGCAGCTGAGCATAAACAAACGACTGTGCATTTGTTTGCGAACATTAACCCTGTGTGCATGTATGCAGTGGTCAGACTGGACAGAATTTGATTGAGAAAAGTGGCAAGGATCTGATTTTTTTTGCATTAACTTCCTTGTATTTTGAAGCCTGCTTGCTAAAGCAGACAGTGGATAGACAGATTCCAGTCTTTCTGCAGCTGACCTAATGTGCTTTTCTAAAGAGATCTGTGATATCTGAGCTTTGAAAAGGCAAACACCACTGGAGTGCAAAATCCCACAAAAGAGACATTTTAAGCACTGCAAGAACAAATATTTTAAAAACAATCAAACACACAAAGGCATCAGGTTTTCAGGCAAACTTAAGGCAAAAAAAATGGATTAACTCATTGCAATTGGCAATCCTAGCCAAGCCATGTTTCCCCCTTTTCCAGACCTCTGTGGAGTCCAGAGCTTTGTGAAAACAGTCATTAATGAGATGGGCCCTTTAGCTGAAGTGATTTCCTGAGAAGTAGAAATTACAGCTACAAATTCCTCTGGAATCAGAAAGGCCTACAACCCTCTCTGCAAAATTTGCCAAAAGTTTTTTTGTAAGATTCACTGGACCCACTTCCCCTCCCTCCAGCTCTCTCAGTCCTGTGCTGTGTGTGATGGGATCACACTGGGACAGTAAGGAAATCCAGACTGGAGGTAGGTACCTCTTCATGACTTGGGCCTATAATGGACGTTATGTCTCAGCTCAGACTGCGACACGTGGCGCATTTCTGCGAGCCTGGCAATCCTAAACACAAGGATGGTTGAGGTGCAGGTGATCGCAGCATCTGCCAGTCCTGGATGCTCTACGATCGTATCTATTCCCTTGACCTAAATGCTACAATTTGCCTGGCCCGTTACAGGCGGAACATGGTCTGAATGCGGCTCCTAGTGGTTAAAAGCATCAATGACATGTTTCAGATGAGCTTTCCTAGAGGTTTGAAGCTCTTGGAAAACTTGATGAGTAACTCTTCCCTTTCCCTAGAATTACCCATTATAATCTTCCTTCCTTTTCTGAATTCGACTTTTCATTCTTGCTAGAATGCTTGGATTTCCTCTGTAATGAGTAGTATGACAACTGTGAGAAAAAAAGATGCAAACAGAGAATGATGGATATTGCTTTGATTCCTGCCCATCACAGGATATTTTAAGCAAGTAATTTTCCTTTTCCTATCTGTCTCCCCATTTGTTTAGTATTGTGCATGTTGGAATTTCAGTCACAGAAAATGATCTCGTTGAGACTGAACCAATAGAAATGAAAAGGTAATCCTGCCCCAAATTGCTTTTGAGGTTCAAGACAAGAAACAACAGATGGATACAGTCACAGAGGGGGATTTAAGGCAACAGTGAAGCAATACTCATCAGCGTGACAGGCAGCCAGCACAGGGTTATAAGCTCTGGCCAATGCATCTGTATTGCGAGTAAAAAAATAAATTAATGACAGATTTGAGACAAGCTAATGAGAGAGCTCTGTAAATACTTTTGTAAGCCCAGAGCATGAGAGAAGGCATGAAACTGACTGTTTTAACATCTAACAGTTACTAATTTGTGTTGTTAAGTATGACACTCATGAATACATAATGGAGGTTACAAAGGCATTAACCTTTGTAATTCATGAGCATGTCTAAGTGTGTTTAAATACCACTGAAGAGCAGGGTATTGTTAAATTAAAAAAGTATTAGAATCATTTTAAAGAAAGGGAGAGAATTTTACACAGGTGATGAGTGAAGAAATTGGGAGTCACTAGGCCATAACCTTTTGACACAAGCAGAGGAGGTCATTAAGATGAAAATTGCTGAAGGGATTTTTCAGCAATTGCTGACTCCACCATATCAGATTGAGTTTCATTTTCATTTGCAGTGGCTAAAATACTGGTTGTCACTGCTCTGACTTCAGTACTAGTGTGTGTATAGATTTCAGGAAGTAAAAGACATTTCACTGGGAGTAAGAGAACTAAAATACACAGCAAGACTTCCAGTCAGCATATTACTGTCAAAGGAGTTAGCCTATCTCAGCACAAGTGACCTAGCTGTAAGTGTCGTATCTAAACCTAGCATTTGTCTTAAGCATGTATTGGTGTCATATAAAATTTGATTTTTAAACTATTATTTGGAACAAAAAATGACTTGTAAAAGACTCCAACTCAGAGTCAATTCCTGACACAGCCCACTGATCCTGAACATTCTTGGTCTGCTGTCTGCAGTGAAGACAACTGGGAGGACCACTGTGAACAAGACTTTGTATGACGTTACAGTTATTTGTGAGATGCAACAGAAGCTAAAACGCATTTCCTAAAAAACGGATCCTCTGGTGTGCCTTTTGAATTACTGGAAACATTTGTTTATTTTTATTTTTAAACTGACAAGATTTGCTCTGCCCTAGTTTTAAGAGTGAAATTTGAGGTTGTCAAACCCGGTATTTTTCAAGATCCCTTTAGAAAGATCTTTCTAATGTGATTTGTGCAAGATGGTTCAGGCTCAAGCAAATGTGACCGCTCTGTGCCCTACTCCTGCCTAGATAAAAGCAGTTGCCTGCAGCTGTGTCCACGTTGCCCTAAAAGGATGTTTAAAATACCACTTGATACGTTGAATGTATTTGAATGAGTGTTTTCTGTCATTACCTATTGAAATAACTCCTTGCCTTCTATTCATGACCTTCAGAGTGGGAGTCCCATAGGAGATCAGCATTTTTCCTCTTTCACAGAATCACGGAATTGTCAGGGTTGGAAGGGACGTCAAAGTTCCAACCCCCATGCCATGGGCAGGGACACCTCACACTAGACCAGGTTGCTCAGAGCCCCATCCAGCCTGGCCTTAAAAACCTCCAGGGATGGGGCTTTCACCACCTCCCTGGGCAACCTGTTCCAGGTCTCACCACTCCCATGGTAAAGAACTTGTTCTTAACATCCAATCTAAATCTACCCAATTCTAGTTTTGCTCCATTCCCCCTAGTCCTATCACTAACTAACATCCTAAAAAGTCCCTCACCAATTTTCCTGCAGGCTCACTTAAGATAGTGGAAGGCTACAATAAGATCTCTTCAGAGTCCTCTTCTTTCCATTATAGGTCTGATCACCCTATACCAAAAAGGAAGTTTATGACATGGCAAGTATTTTCTTGTTCTTGGAGAGAGATGGTGGGTTAGAAGATCTGTGTGGACATCATAGGGAAAACTTATCAAGTCCTAAGATCTAGTTTCAGGTTAGCTTAGCCATGAACTCAATCTCTAGCTGTAGGGGTATGTCATTAAATATTTCAACCCTCTGTGAAATCTAAACCAGGACTGCTGAGTCTCAGTGAAAATCAAATGGTTTTTCTAGATAATCTGCAACTAGGTCTACTAAGAGTTAAGTGGTGCTGGAGGAAAGGAGCAGGGGTTTTCTCAGCTGGAAGACAACTCATACAAAAAATGAAGATAAAAGGATTGTCTTGTGGTGGGGGAAACCCCGATCTCAGTTGTAGGAAACAGTTCACTCCAAGTAAACTCGTCCCTTTGGGGAAGACAGGGCTTTGATTTCAGTGTGTACAGATGCTGACAAGGAACAAATAGTAATAGCTTTTTCTCCTGTTACCAGCTGTACTAGGGAAGGGAAGCCCATAGCTCACCAGCATTTTATCTGACTTCTGTTTTTCAGAGAATTGGTAAGTCATTTTCCCCCAAACTTCCTCAGAGATGTCTTTAGCTGTCAAGAAGCCACGACAGCCATACACCCCCAGTTTATATATACACAACCACAGTAAGGAGACAGCATACCTGAAAATTTCTCTTAAGCTACTTCAAGCTCAACATATAAAAACACAATCAAAATAAGTAGCTACTTCTGAAATTCCTTGCGCCCATTTAGGATGTGCTTACAAAGAAAGAATGAAAGAACAAAGTATGGTCTTCATTTGTGTTAAGATAAGTCAGCTGGGGTTTTGACAGAGGGGAAGGGATTTGGTTTATCCCCAAGTTTCCCTTTCAAGTATTTATTTACTTCTAACCCAGGTTAGAAACCTCAACTGCCATATTCATGGCACTTTTAGTTCCAATTGTCCAGCCCATGATAAGAACACACGTTTTTTTCCCCCCGGAAATATTTTGAGTTGCCTTATTTGTGAAATGGTTGCTTCTTACTTGTTCCTTCATGGGTATGTTTATGAATTAATGCTTGCACAGAGATTGAAATAAATCCTTGTTTATTAAATTCGAAGATTAGGAGTTGCACAAAATAGAACAGGGGTAACCACCTTTTCTTACCTGCCATGTTCACAAGTCTATTTGCTTTGAACAGATGGAACAAAGTAAATAAGCTGGTTAAAAATAAATCCTGTGGAACTACTGTACCTACTTTTGCTGCATAGAAAGTGAAAAAAAGGAGACAGCTCAGGTTTTGAATGCTAAGGCATTTTGGCAACCAATGCTGCCTGACAGATACTTTTCCCATGTTTGACTGTTTTTGGAGGGTGGACTAGATGACCTTTAACGGTCCCTTCCATCCCAAAGCGTTCTATGATTCCGTGATCTTACAGAGGTGAGTCACGGTGAAAAGAGGTGCAGATACAAATATTTTATTTATAAACCAGAGGAACCAAATAACAGTATTACTGTGCATCATATAGGAAATGCTGTCAGTACTACTCGACACAAAAGGGCTGGCAATGAAGGGAAGTCCAGCTTGTTAGTTTTTTGGTCATCTATACCTTGTACTAATCTTTCAGGTAGAGTCATTTGCTGGTTTTAGTAACTTGTTGTTAGCAGTTGAAAACAGGTAAAAAACTTCTATGTAATTGTTCTATTTTGAGGTTTCCTCTCAGAAACTACAGGGACCAAGATCTGTCCCAGGGACAGATCTGGGCATTCCAGGATATTGTAACATTGTTATTCTATTCTGTTTCCTGGTAAAACAGCTCATAAAGGCTGTTATTGCTCTTTCCCTTCTCCTCTGCCTTCCTGCACATCTCTCTCTGGGAAGAGCACATGCTATCTCATGGTTTGGGGGGCAGATGGCTACTAGCTGGCAGGGAATTCTGAGCTGCACAATGTGGCCTAGAGAGGCCCTGTAGGCCTCAAATGGAAATGGGCGGTTGGCAGCTATGGCCTACTCTTAGGCCTACTTGGGGTGGAACAGGTGGAAGATACTAGATGATATAATCTGATAAGAGTTTGCTTTGATTGTGGATGTATCCATCATACCTGACTGTGTTTTGCATATATGCACTAGTAAACAGAATCTCTCTTCACACTTCCAGTCACTGTGCCATATTTTCATTCTTACTCTCCAAAAGGGGTAAGAATCACCTCTGTCATCCAGTTGTGGGTAGCTCATGGCCTCAAACGACAACACTAATCTAGCATCTTTTTCAGGATTCCAAAGAGAATCTCAGCACTGAATGCACAGATGGCATCAAGCATGGAATTTTTTCTTTACTCAGTTTTAAGTGGATGCAGATATGGAAATGCTTCTTGAGAAACCTGGAACTTCCTACATGTATGTTTTAGTTATTCTTCTATCTCTGTACTCTTATTAGAACAATTAAGCTGAGGTTTATCACACGAGTCTTTAGGTACCAACTGAAGTACCTAAGCCAAAATCTACTCTAAGCTTCTTCTGTTCTTGGCTATGTCTTTATGCCACTGCCAGTTTGAATCCTTGTCTAAGTTGCTCCAGAGCTGTTAGGTGAAAGAGGTACACTTTCAAAACCAACTGATCATTTTTATATATTGCTGTATATAAGCAGCATCTACAAGCCTGAAGCACAATAGAGTGGCGGGAAAAGACTTGCTTTGGTCTGCTAACATAAAAAGTTAGTGGAACCAATGCTCAGAAATACAGATGTTTGTGGGACATCTCTATTGATGTCATGAGCTTTGCAGAGTTGGTTACTTGTGCATAGTCTCAAGAGACATGGAAATCCTGGCTCCAGAGCTACAGTTATGTTCTCATGCCACACCACTACTAGTCAAAACTAGACCTTTCCATCTTTGTTTAGAGTTTCACAGTCTCATCTAGGATGTTTGCACACACTTACGAAGACAGGTTCCTTCCAGTAGAACTTCACATGTCTATGGTGTGTTACAAATGGCTGTCATATGTGTCATATTAGCTAAATTGGTAGCAATATAGCATTTCTCTTTCCCAGGAAAAGTCATGTTTCCAGCCAACCATTTTTACCAACTCACCTCCTGTTTTTAACTATACGTGCAGCTAGTGCTGGTATGGTTGCAATCAGAGGTGGCTAAATCTGATACTATGAATCTGATGTGACATTCTTCATCTGGCTTTGCTAATTCCTTAGCTGACATCTGGGCCTGTAGCTCCGTTCTGCAGCTGCTGATTTTTCAGAGCTTTCCTATACTTGGATCTGAAGGTGCTCAGTGTTGAAACATTCACAGCAGGTTTTATCAACACATGCAGAAAAAATGCTACAGAGTACTCACCAGTAAAAGCATGCAGCCTTTTCCCAAGCTTGTACTTCCTTTATTCCTTCTCTCCTTGATGCTATCAGAAGTTGGGTTTTTTTGCTCCTTCAAGAAAAAAGTGGACACTAATGAGAGCAGAAGACGAAAACTTACAAAAGAAAACAGCCAAACAGCCACAGTGGAGAGAGGAAGATTAACAATGACTCCTGCTCATCTTTGTATGTGAAACCAACCAGTCCTTCAGTCTGCAGTCAGTAACTCTGGCTTGCCATCATGTAGCATTGGCTTACTACTGGGATGTCTTGTTTTTCTTAACCCTGCTGAAAATTAGTCTGTGTTACATTTATGTACCATGAGTCTTTCTATTCACCCAAAAGATAAGTAATAAAAACAAAGAAGTTAAACTGATAGTTGAAAGTTGTTTTTTTGATCTTAATTAAATTAGGAAATTATTAAATGGTTTCAGTGATACTATATGATTTAAGTAGCCTAACTGTAAATAGAAAAGCTTGCTGTAAAATTTTATTTCACTCATATTTCACTCATATATTTTTTAATAAATCCCATTACAAATTCTAGTGTTGTTCATGTGCATAAAGCGATCAGGGCACAGCTGCCAGAATTCACCCAGCTGCTCTCTCACTCTACCCCCCTCAACAGGATGGGGGAAAAGAAGAGGATGAAAAAGCTCACAAGTCAAGAACAAGACAGAGAGATCGCTTACCAATCACTGTCACAGGCAAAACTGATTCAACTTAGGGAAAATCAATTTAATTTACTGCAAATTAAAAATACAGTAGGATGGTAAGAAACCAAGATTGTACTGGGTTTGCAAGCCTTGGTAGCTCAGAGTGGATATGATAGAGGTTTCTGTATGGCTTCTGTGAGAAGCTGCTAGAAGCTTCCCCCATGTCTGACAGACACAATGCCAGAAAGCTCCACAAAACAAGCCCATGTTGCTTGGCTGTTGGCACTGTAAGCTCTATGCTATAGGTCTGTATGGCATCAAGCACCAACTGTGTTTCCAGTCCCCAAAGGGTATCTACGTATTAGGAAAAACAAATCAGAGTGCAAAAATATGGTATGAGGAATCCAATAGTTGGCTCAGTGATGAATCACAGATTCTACTTAGTGTCAAAGCTTTTATGCTGTTTAAGGCTTGCATTTTGTCTGAGCTGAAAGACAGGAAGGCTTGGCTGTTGTTATTTCACAAGATTTAGACAGTTCCAGATCACTCACCAACTCAATTTACGGGTTGCTTTCTCCCAAATAAAATTTGTCTTTTAAAGATGTTAATTTTGAACAAAGTGCAGCCTTTAGGACATATTGTAAATATATACTGCAGCACAGTGCCCTGTACCAGTTTTCTTGGCACTACTTCGTCAATAGGCACTTCAGTACCTTCCTGGCTAACTCAGATTGGTGTTGTTGTAGTAACTCTAAAGACTTCCATGCTGAGATTCTGCTCCTCATCAAGAGACTGAATG
The DNA here is from genome assembly GCA_013399055.1 of Ramphastos sulfuratus. Lineage (NCBI taxonomy): Eukaryota > Metazoa > Chordata > Aves > Piciformes > Ramphastidae > Ramphastos > Ramphastos sulfuratus. The sequence goes on from WBNM01012200.1 coordinate 110,715, forward strand.
TTTCTGGATGGTATGTAAATAATCTGCCTTCTTTCCTATGAAATCTCTATTATAATTACAAGATTTGCAGGGCTAATCATGCTCATCATTATGAAGAGGCGATCGTATCTTGTTCAAGTCAGTCAGCTCTCTACTGCTGCTGCAATATAATTGCCAGCAAAAGGCTGTAAGAAAGCTTCTGTGAAAACTCTTGTTAAACCCAGGAAAAAAACAGGGAAGTATGAACTAAAAAATATACTTGGCAGGAAAAATTAATTTATGAACTCTGTTAATGTGCTATCTTAATTAAACAATGTTGCTTTCTTCTAACTATATGCAAGAAAATCCAGGAAAAACACAACAAATTTTGCTGAACCAGCTTTTACCATAAGCATGTACAATGATCATTAAAGACGCATGCATTCTAATGTATTATCAACTTTTTGACCTGTAAGTAACTTGCATTGCCTGAAGAAAGGCCTGAAAAGGAATGTCTCAAGAGGTTGTGCCAAAAAATACGCATTCCTAGTATGCTTTAAAAATCCCCTCTTTTTTGGTGTAATATAGAACACTGCAGAACTTATATTAATGTCCCCCTCCAATCATATTTGGTGAAGGGGCCAAAATGCAGTCTGCTGAAAGATTAAAGCAGCTTTCCTTTAAAACAATAGCAGAACACAGAACTATCAGAACCAATGAGTTACTGCCAAGCTGTTAGCCATGCACCTTGGATCAGTGCTCTGGTCTGTAGGGTAAGTGTGCTGCACTCAGAGAAAAGCCTCCTACCCTGAGGGAGGTTACAATGAGTTGTGTGGGCTTCATCCTGAAGAAGAAACTGAGCATTGAAGGCTTAATTTTAGAAAAGATGCATCAAGTGAACATGGCAATATATTGAACGTAGATGAGAACAGAACTAATAAGAAAATGCTTAAGCGTTTGGTCTGGATAATGTGAGAATTCAAAGGAAGTCTGCAACTTAAAAATATATAGTCCTTAGTGGAAGTACTAACAAATTTGTTTCCAACTCTAGTTTGGGCTATTATCTATTTTTAGCTTTCCATACAAATGTACTTAATACAAACTCTGAAAATCCTCTGTATTTTTATATGACATAATATCCTCTCAGTAGGTAAACAGCTTGGTGAAAATAGTAGACTATGAGCACTGCTTTCTGAGTCACTGCTTCTTTTAAAAGGAAACTTTCAAAAATTCACCCAAAAAACCTCTTTTGCCACTCTAGAACTGAATAGCTGTCTTTGCATTCACAACAACTCTTGATAAAATAAAAACCTATCTTCTTCACATCTCCATCAGCATTCCTGTAACATTCTAATAGTACTTGGCAGCTGACCAAACTGGGGCCCTGATGTTGTGTGTTCTACAAACACAGAAAACTAAGAGCCACCCTTCATAAGGATCATCTTACACAAGGACGTCCAGAGTGATCATAAAGAGTTTGCTTCTTCTGAGACTTAAAAATTTGGCATAAGGTCAATTTTTGTGGAACATGTATCTACTTCTGTAATTTTCAGTCATACCCATTTATGTCAGGTTGTATTACTTCACCTCTTCGAAATGTTGTATTTTGGTGCTTTTCTCCTATTAAAAGGTTTAAAGATTTGCTGTAAATAACACACCAACAAGTTCTCCAAGCACAAAACAAAGATACACTGAACTAAGGAAAGACAGCATGAGATTGAACTGTGACAGAAAAGAAAGCCTAAATTGGTCTAAAACTGATTTCTTAAAATAACTTTGATGAATAATTCACCTTTGTAGATGATATATTCTTTCTGTTTTTCAATTAACTGGATAACCTACAGAAACTGAAATACCTATTATGGAGGAATAGACAAGAACCTTAGAAAACAAAACAGTGGAGACATACTGTCAATTAAGTTTTCCAACCTCAAATTTGGGTTTTTTTTTGTTTTTTTTTTTTTTTTAAATACTAGGAGAAGTACAACATGGAAAACAAGCACAGACTATTGGGTGGTGTTTGTGCTACTGCAATTTGTCTTTATATAATCAACTATGCTGAACCCTCTTCGGTCTTGTGGTAGCACAGCACGCCTGACTTGACAGCAGAAGTTGCACCATGACACTCTCATGCAAATCAGAGCTCTTGCAGTAAACAGGAGTTAATGATTTACAAGAAGTTATATCCTGTCCAGTTTCAGTCATACATGATACAGCACAAGTGCCTAACTGCTCTATTTTCCATGTCAGGCTATATATAAATATACTCCTTCTATAGTGATATAGAAGTACACCTAAAAGGATATCATATGTTTAGCTATGCAAATGGTTGAACTTTGTCCTTTATCTGCTGCACTTTCTAATTGCTTAGGACTCTTGGATGCAAATAAAACAATATGGGCTTAATTAATTATAGAATCAAAGACAAATGTTCTTTAGAAGGGATCTTTGGAGGTCTTTAGTCCAACTCCTTGCTGAAAGCACCAGTAACTTCAAAATTAGATCCAGTTGCCCTGCTTCTCATCCAGCCAAGTTTCAAAAATCTCTACAGAAGCATTACACTGCCTCCCTGGGGAACCTGCTCAAGTGCTTCATCACTCACTCTCATGGTGAAAACCTTTTTCCATATATTCAGTCAGAGTATTTCTTTCTGGAATTTTCAGCTGCTGTTTTTTGTCCTCTCACGCTATGCACCTCTGGCAAGTGTTTGTCTTGTTCTTCTTTATAACCCATCTTCGGGTGGATGGCAATTAGATCTTTTCTTAGCTTTCCCTTGTGGCAGCTTTGCCCTTCAGCTTTCACCCACAGCAGCTGTTGTTTGCTGAGGATGCTTTTCATCCCATGGTCCACACATGATGAAGATGCTAAGTATTTGGCCTCTCCTCTCAGCCCACCACTTCAGAAAGTGTGAATCTTCACTTCTTTTGCGGCATTGCAGTAAAGGGACAAATGTTATGCAGTCCTAATGGTACTACAAAAGCAGCTGCAAAATCTCCTTGGCTACCTGAGATTGTGACAGATGGTAAAGAACTGAAAGTATAATAAATGCCATGTTAGGCAAGTCAGATTTTAGGGATTTTGTGTATCCCACATAAAAAAAACAAACCACACCAAAACCCACAAAAAAAAACCCAAAACAAACCTCACTCCTAAAACTGACCCTAGAGTGATTAGATTCAGGAATAAACTCTTCTGTAGCCTCAGGAATATCTCACAATATCTACAATGTAAAGTGCTTCTAATATTTGGAGCACTCACAGTAGTCTGGTCCTTGCTACATTTTCTGAGATGCAGAGGCTGTGATAAAGTTCAGCATTTTTCCCCCCTCCCATCCCAGGGCCTTCAGTAGATTGTTGGGGTTCTTTTGGTTTTTTGTTTGTTTTTTATTATTTTATTGTTGTTGTTGTTGTTTTCAGAAAAATAAAACTGCAGCCAACGTCTTTATCAGAAATATAGGGATGATGAGGATTATGTGTTGCATTGAGACCCAAAGCACTTTAAGAGCATTCCCAGGGTGAAATGGTAGACTCACTGCTGACATATTTTAGTACTTGCTCTATGTAATTCAGGGGTGGCAGAGAAATATCACAAAGCCCTTCAATAAACACATAAACCACAAGGATCTGAGCTTTAAGAAGCATGTTTCCCTACAAATGGTTGAACTGTGGGTAACTTTCCATAGCTTGACAACTGAGAGTAGCTGACCTCTCCAGTACACAGACAGCTGCAGAAAACACAAATCTTATCTGGTGATATGAGGCAAAATCTGGTCTTGTGCTCAAACTTTTGTGCAAAGTCAATGAAACACATAAAGTATGATTGAAAAGATGCATGCTAAGTGACAGTGAATGTTGCAGAAAACGTGTACACTGTTATACCACGAATGGTGGTAGCACAAACCAGCCAGGACCAGCAAGAAAGATGATGTAAATGGAACTGTTAATAGCAGCAGAGATCCTTGAACTGTTCCCCTTTCTATCTAATTCATAGAATGGTTTAGGTTGGAAGGGACCTTAAAGATCATCTAGTTCCAAGTGTCTGTTGTGGGCAGGGACACTTTCCACTAGACCAGGTTGATCAAGACCTCATCCAACTTGGCCATGAACACCTCCAGGGAACAGGCATTCACAACCTCACTGGGCAATCAGTTCCAGTGTCTCGCCACTCTCACTGTAAAGAATTTCTTCCTAATATCCAGTGTGGTGGTTTGAGGGGTTCCAGGTTATTCCAGATTTCCTAAAAATCTACAAAGACCAAGATCCATCCCAGGGGATGAACTAGTCGCCTCTGGATATTGCAATTTTGTTATTCAATCCCATAAATCCTGCAAACACTTTAAAAGTAAGCAGCAAGGCCTGTTTGAGGCATAACTGGGAGACAGTGGGGGTTGGGAGAAAATGAACACTGTTTTTTTGTTGTTTTGGTGGATTTGGTTTGGCTGGGGGGAAGGTTTGGGGAAATTCTTACGTATCTTGTATCAGGTGTTAAGGATTCACGTATGCCCGTATCTTAGAATCATAGAATCACAGAATGGTAAGGTTGGAGGGAACCTCAAAGATCACCTAGTTTCAACCCCCTACCATAGGCAGGGACACCTCCCACTTCTTTTCCTGCACATTTCTAAATACAGCCTTTCTGTATTTTCATCTCCAATTCAGTGAGAGCGTTATTATTTTACTGCCCTTTTTCCTTAGAAAAAGAGTAAAGTGAAATAATCTGTCTGTCACACTCTTACACAAAAAACTACAACATCCAGTCTAAATCTACCCTCCTCAAGCTTAATGCCATTCCCTCTCATGGTATCACTACAACCCCTTGTAAAAAGTCCCTTCCCAGCTTTCTTGTAGGCCCCCTTCAGGTACCAGAGGGCTGCTATTAGGTCTCTCCAGAGCCCTCTTTTCTCCTGGCTGAACAGCCCCAGCTCTCAGAGCCTGTCTTTATAGGGGAGATTTCCCAGCCTTGTGATCATCTTCGTGGGCCTCTTCTGGATCTGCTCCATGGTCCAGAACTGGATGCAGTACTCCAGCTGGCATCTCNGGGGTTGGGAGAAAATGAACACTGTTTTTTTGTTGTTTTGGTGGATTTGGTTTGGCTGGGGGGAAGGTTTGGGGAAATTCTTACGTATCTTGTATCAGGTGTTAAGGATTCACGTATGCCCGTATCTTAGAATCATAGAATCACAGAATGGTAAGGTTGGAGGGAACCTCAAAGATCACCTAGTTTCAACCCCCTACCATAGGCAGGGACACCTCCCACTTCTTTTCCTGCACATTTCTAAATACAGCCTTTCTGTATTTTCATCTCCAATTCAGTGAGAGCGTTATTATTTTACTGCCCTTTTTCCTTAGAAAAAGAGTAAAGTGAAATAATCTGTCTGTCACACTCTTACACAAAAAACTACAACATCCAGTCTAAATCTACCCTCCTCAAGCTTAATGCCATTCCCTCTCATGGTATCACTACAACCCCTTGTAAAAAGTCCCTTCCCAGCTTTCTTGTAGGCCCCCTTCAGGTACCAGAGGGCTGCTATTAGGTCTCTCCAGAGCCCTCTTTTCTCCTGGCTGAACAGCCCCAGCTCTCAGAGCCTGTCTTTATAGGGGAGATTTCCCAGCCTTGTGATCATCTTCGTGGGCCTCTTCTGGATCTGCTCCATGGTCCAGAACTGGATGCAGTACTCCAGCTGGCATCTCATGATAGCAGAGTAGAGGGGGAGAAACACCTCCCTCGTCCTCCTTGTTGCACTTCTTTTGATGCATCCTAGGCTATTGGCCCTTTGGGCTGCAACTGCATACTGTCAGCTCATGTGGAGCTTATTGCCAACTGACATCCTCAAGTCCTTCTACTTGAGACTGCTCTTGAGCCGCTCCTCACTCAGTCTATATTTGTGATTGGGATTTCTCCTGATACATTAATGCTGAATCTGGTGATCTTTTACAGAATAATATTTGGGTCAAAGCTGCACAATAGCTGGGGCAATAAAGCATTAATTTTTGTAGCATTATTAAGAATGCGAATAAAATTCTGAGACACCAAGAGAGGAATTTAAAGACTGCACAGGGCTCTAGTTCTGAAATAATGATTCAATTTGCATATACAGTTACCAAGCAGTTGCTTATATCCATGTAAATTTAGAAAGTGTATTGTCCTGCTATGAAAGAAATGTTCTGTCTGCCAACAAAGATCTTTCTTTGCAGATTCACAGATTGTTGCTTCATTATTTTGGAAGAAGCGATATAAAATGAGAAATGCTGACATTGAGGAGAATATGTCAGGCTGATCTACCTGAATTTTGTTCAAAACAAATCCTTCTCCTTGTACTGTACTTCCTGGACTTCTCTTTGACTAGAGCACACAGATCCTACCAGAGAGAATAAATACTTCTTACCTATAGAATCTTTCTTAGCACAGACACAGAAATGCGAGCCAGGAAGTAAGTTGTGTCTGAGTTCTTACTGAAAGATAGTGCTGTGCAACAACCTTAATCATAAGCAAAAGAGAGGATATTGAACTGAGCAACCTAGCAATAATCCTGCAGAATACAAATGATGTCTACATTCAGTGTTGGAAGGAAACTCCTGTAGTCCTCACATACATCATGATGAAAGTCTCTAAGAGCTTACGTACGAAGAATTGAGTTAGCATATGTACAGTCCTCAACACAGATTGAAAAGATGAATAAAAACCAGCACTAAAAGAACATGCCAAATAATCCTAATATTCTGAAACTCCGTAAGTCACTTAGGAACTTTATAGCTTACACTCCTGGAGGGAAAATTCCCTTCCCAGCTTTACTGCAGAGCTGTCATTATCAGGTGATTTTATCATATCCATTGAGAGGGAACACTTAAGAGTTGAGAACTCAATCCTGTATTAAGGGTACCAAAGGTGGGAGAAGAGAATATGCTATGATGAAGATACCCTGGATACCCTGATATCTATTACATTATCTTATTTATATCTGTTACAATATCTTTATCTTACAGTATCTTATTTTTCTCTTCTAAACAGAGGCAGTCTAGCTAAAACATACACATTGTATTTGGAAGCTGAATTAGATTTTTATCTCAACAGAATCTTTAATTATTCAGATACGGCCCTCAGGTATGACAAGGCCTTACCCATGCTGAGGAGACATCAAGATAAACAGTTTATTTTGCATATAGCTCTAAGCAGCTGAGTACCACAAGAGACAGTTAACAAACAAACATTTACTGTGTTTGTGATCTTACAAAAATCAAACACATAATAAATGTGTCATTTCTTTGTCACTTGACAATTATTCTTAGGAGAAAACTGATTTAACTACATAAATCTTTTCCTCTCTATGTGAATTATTTTGTCTCTTATCAGCGATTCCATGTAGCAGGTTTCCTATTTCCAGAGATTTCATCGGATTCACATGAATACCTTTCATCTTGTAGTTCTGTTTTGGTAACAACTTCACCATACCCTTGCTTTGAGGGATATGTTAATTATGAAAAAGATTCATCCAGTATTTATCATTGTAGATAGCAGAGAATCAGAAGCTAATCATCATACAAATTAATTAACTACAGGATGACTGGATTGGTTAACAGGCTCAGTTAATTTGTTATTTTCTTTGTCATAGCCATAGGTCAATGAATGCAAGATGTAGGGGCTGCCATGTTGGATGTAATAACCCTAAGAAAACCACAGAGGGTTACAGTGGATTACCAATTAAACACTACGACCTTTTTGTATGATTCACACATCAGTCTTTTTCTGCTTTAATTAGGTGAGGTTAACAATTACAAATAGCAATATGAGTTACCACTGCATATTCAGCAATAGTAAAGGTTATTTTTGGTGTTGATAATTTAAAAATAATACTGGGAAAAAAAGTTGAGAAAAGATGCACACAAGTGATTAGTAAAGATCTAAAAACTGTGAACTGTATAAGTTAAAACATTTGAATCATCTTGAACTCTGCAAGGAGAAACCTTTTCATAGTGAAAAATCTGTTCAAACAGCTGACAAACTAACACTATCCAGTGGCAAAAAACTAAGCTAAATATTGAAGCTAAAAATGGGATGCCAAACTTCTAACAGTGACTGATAGTAATCTCTGCTGTAGGAATTCATGGTGCCAGCCAGAAGCTACAAATCTAATACAGGAATTGCTCTTATTCTGTGGCCTGGGCTGCACAAACTAAACAGGATTATTTTAACGATTCCTTATGACCTTAAAGGTCGTTAACATAAATATTTGAGCCTATGATCTTCTATCACTTTGAAGAAGTGATCTCTGAACTTTCAGGTTTTCAGGGATTTCCTTCTATTAGTCAATGCCACCTATTTCCTGTATTCTACATTTGTGACTTCCTCTGTATTTAAGAGCACTGGAGGCCATGTAATCCTGAGCTTTAACACCACAAAAATTCAGATAATAAAATCCCCATGAATCCCCTTGTGTTTCTAATGTTCATTATACTGTTTGAAGAGATCTGTTCTTAACCCTGGACCGACAACAAAGTTGTGAAAGCCTGGAGCGGTTTATTCTGATAATTTTTTTTTGTGTTTGATATACATGAACAGTATAGTCCACAAAAGGTTTGTGGCTGTGATGAAAAGATGCCTCATCCTTTCAGTTTCAGAGACGGCTCTCCGCAGTTTCGCGTACTTTACGCACCAGTCCCAAAGAAAACATTTTCCTCAGTGAAGATCTGCACAGTGCCAATACATATAGAGTGACTCACTGTTTAAAAAACTCACACAGAAATCCTGGAGTCCCCTGTGTAGTTTCTGTGAAGGCAGCTCCACCGACAACTTTGCTGCTCCGTAGGCAAAACACTACGCAGTCCGCAATCAGCTCTGTGTTTACAGGTCATTGAAACTATGACCCATGATAAATATAAGACTCTTAGTGGCAGTTACATACCCTTACTTACTCACCTGGAGCAAACAGGCGGGAATGGCACCACTCGTCATAGCACCAGGCCATGACTTCATCTACCTCTCCGACATGCCGGCGACGGAGAGCCCTGAGGTACCTCAACCCCTCTGGTCCAACAGACCCCCTGAGAAACCAGACAGGAGAAAAGAGTAACCTCCACTTTGGGTGAGGAATGTCTTCCACGGGAATTCGCCTAGTAGGGCAGGGAGATGGAGTGAGGGTAGACGGGGAGAAGCGGTGAGAGGAGATGGGGACGTAGGCAAAAGGGGACGCGACCCGAGGTACCTCAGCCTCGCGCTCGCCCCTACATCGCGCGGTGAGTGGCGACTTCCCGCCCTCACCCGCCCCGCGAGGCAGCCACAGGCAGGCTCTACCCTTCTGACTGGTCATAGGTCCTCAGAGCAACGGGAGGTAAAGCCAATCAAAACGCACGTTCCCGGGAGAGGAGGGCAGGACTGCTGTGCGCGTCTGTCTGAGGGAGGGAGTGTTCCCACCTCTGCCCGCCCCAGCCCGGCCCGGCCCGAGAGAAGGAGTCCCGGCAGCCCGCCGTGCCCGCTGGCAGTTCGCCGCCGTGCCATGGAGGACGTGTTGCCCTCGGGCCTGCTGGAGATCTGCCTGCTGGTCGGCGTGCCCAGGGAGCGAGTGAGAGCGCTGGTTCAGGTGAGAGGGGGCTTGGTGCTGTGAGGGAGCGCGGGGCGGGACGGCTTGGCAGGATCCGGTGGTCCGGTGGCCCGACGGGTCTCTGGAGCAATGGAGTCTAACTAGCGTGAGTCGGGTCAGCTCTTGCCTGGCCGGGCCACTCTTCTCAGTACGGACTGGAGTAAAACTATGGGGTTGTCTTGTTTTGTTATTATGGGATAGAGATTAACTACTTTAAAGAAAGCTTGTTTTGACAGGAGATCGGCAGCAGAGTAGGAATGGATTGGTAGTGTTGTTAAATAATTACACTTTAAAGAAGTTTGAGTTTGGATGAAGACTCCAGTGTAGCTTTATGCTAGCAGGAACTGCAAAATACTTGAACAATGCACATCCTTTACTGGACGATATCCCATGTCCCATTTTCCGGTGGAGATAAAAGCTAAAGAGATGGGAATAAAGGCTGGTGACTTGCATCCTTAGGACAACACGAGATGTAACTATCTCCCAGTGAGCTTAGTGATCTGAACTTGACACAACCCCAGCAATTCAGATATAGTAGGAGTTGATGGGTTGGTTTCCACTTTGAATATGTGGTTTATGATTTGTTTATGACTGTAGCTACTTCACACACGAGTTAACAATTAAAATCCTCTTCCTGATTTTGCTTTGTTGAAATGTGCTGATGGTTTTTTAGGTGGGAAGAGCTGTGGTGCCAGCACGTGCTGCAAAGCCACGCTGTTCCCAGGGATCTTGACTTGCCTTGTTTCAACTTGAATTTGATTGTGCGCTCTAATAGCATTAGATAAAGAAGTCTTTGTTAAACTTGTTGCTGTTTACTGCTCAGGAGACTTACTGATGTCGGCTTCTTAAGTGGTATCGGCTAAAACTGAGGTTCAAATTCCAGGATCTCATTCATGTATACATTCAAGTTGGGGAAATAGTTGTACCATAAATGTCAACACCATGCTTTTGAAATGGAAGTGTGTATGTTTTTCTGGCATCTGTGTGAGAAGTAGACCCAAAAGAAGGAATTGCTTTTTTTCATTCTAGTCTTAGTTTGATAGTATTGCTTCCAAAAAGCCTGCATAACGACAAATAAGAAATTTGTGGTAATTGGCAACGCTACAGGTTTTGGATTACTTCTTTGCTCAAGTATAAAATTGAGTGCCAGAAAATAAAGGAGTCTCTAGGCTTGTCAGTATGAACTACAGTAATGTCCCTGCAAGCTATTGCACCACAGGGATTTCAGTCACTGTCTTAGGACAAGTTTCTAGATTTACTCCATGTCCTTTTCCTTTTGCAGGAAGGAAATAGTGGCATATGTTTTATGTCTCATTTCAGAGAATGTAAAGAGACCTTATTGACAGAAAATAAGAACATATAAATGGAAATTAGTGGTCCACTGATTATATTTACATGTTAAACAGGTAAAATTCTTGCAAGTGCTTTAGATCTTGGTCTTGAAAGTATGCTTGTGCATACTTTCAAGGGGTAATAAAGTCAGTGAGGTCAGCAGGAATGATATAACAAACTTCCAAAGGAAAAATGTAACCTCATATAACTGATTTGTTGTCAGTGCAGATTCCAGGAAAAAAGATACAGATTTGCAGGGAAACTCATTACACTGAAGTTTCTGGGCTGCCATCCATTAGTTGTCCTTATTACTAAGGAAATCTTAGAGTTATCTTAGTAATTCAAAGAGATCTTAGTAATTCAAAGAGATCAAAGGCTGCTATTTTCAGACAGAGATTACTTTTTTAGTGTTGGAAATGTGTATTTTATAAGAATAAGAAGTACAATAGTGAAGATCATACAGCCATCTTTAATAAGACTTACTTCTTTCCCTTAAGTTATTTTCAGCTATAAAACTAGTTTAATATGGCGAGGATGATGTACAAGCTGTCTGTGAGATGTCTCAGATCTTCCTATCGGCTCCATTGCTGGATTCTGTATCCGCCTACCACAGTTAATGGTACAGATCTTGTCTCTTGTGTCTGTATAATGCAACCTTCCAGTACCTAGAGAGGGCCTACAAGAAAGCTGAAGAGGAACTTTTTATAATGGCATGTGATGATAGGACAAAGAGTAATGGCTTTAAACGGAAAGAGGTAGATTTAGATTAGAAATTCTTTACTGTGAAGGTGTTGAGACACTGGAACAGGCTGCCTAGAAAGGTTGTGGATGCCCCATCCCGAAAGGTGTTCAACACCACACTGGACAGGGTTCTGGCACTTGGTTTAGTGTGAGGTATCCCAGCCCAAACTATTCTATAATTTTATGAAGTTGAGCATTAGTCAGTAGTGTGCAGCTGTGGCAGTGAAGAGTACCTGTGTAATGGCCTGCATTATTTGGAGCATAGCTCACAAGTGAAGGGAAGGGATTATTGCTATTATTGTTATTAGTCAACACTCTTGAGGTCATATCTGGAATACTGACCCATTGGATACCTTGCTGCCAATGAACTGTTGACAAATGGGAGCAAAAGCAGAAGATTATCTGCATGAGGGCTGGGGTACAAGGCAGGGAGAATCTCCTTCCTAAGTAATTTCTGAAACTTGACTAGATGACACCCAGAGCAACTTGTGATGGAAGTTAAAAGTTATCTTTGCTTTGAGCAGAGCATTTCACCGAAACCTTCAGAGGTCATTTTTCTAAGACTTCGTACTTTTCCCTGCCCAATTATTCCTTAGAGATGCCGGTTCTTTCATGACATTCAAAATGAAATTAACTTCTCCAGTGATGGGAAGAGGAGAATGACATGAAGGAAACACCAGAGAGATGAGATCACACTTGAATCTGTGATTTCAACACACTACTTGTTGTTGTCTAAAATAGTGCAGTCATTGTAAAAAGCCTGTCTGTTATACATGTCTCATACAACACTGCTGTTACAGGAACATAAACAGTAAATAGAAAGCGAATACAACCCCCTGGCTTTGGGAGTCTTGGAGAATTACAGGAAAGAAACATTTATGTTTATAAGAAGCTATGTTTGATATAAGAACAATAACCCCATGCATCAGTATGGGGGCTGACCTGCTGGAAAACAGCTCTATGGATAAGGACCTGGGAGTGCTGCTGAGCAAGTTCACTGTGAGCCAGCAATGTGGCCTTGCGGCCAAGAAGGCTGACAGTATTTTGGGGTGCATTAGGAATGTGGCTAGCAGATCAAGGAAAGTGCTTCTCTCCCTCTACTCTGCCTTGGTGAGGCTGCCCCTGGAGTATTGCGTCAGTTGTGAGCTCCTCAGTTCAAGAGAGACAGGCAGCTACTGGAGAGAGTCCAGTGGTGGCCTATGATGATTATTCGGGGAATGGAGCATCTCTTATGAGGAGAGGCTGTGAGAGACCTGGGGCTGTTTAGCCTGGAGAAGATACAATTGAGAGGGAATCCTCTCAGTGCACATAAGTATCTGAAGGGTGGAGGTCATGAGGATGGGGATGGGCTCTTTTCAGTGGTGACCAATGATAGGGCAAGGGGCAGCAGGTACAATTTAGAACACAGGAGGTTTCACTTGAACTTAAGAAGAAGCTTCTTTCCTTTGGAGGTGACAGAGCACTGGAACAGCTGCCCAAAGAGGTTGTGGAGTCTCCCTCTCTGGAGACTTTCAAAACCCAATTGGACACGTTCCTATGCAACCTAATCTAGGTGAACCTGTGTTAGCAGTGGGATTAAACTAGATGATCTCCAGAGGTCTCTACCATTCTATGATTCTGTGAAGAGAAGCATTTTAAAATAAAGAAGTAGCAGTTGAAGAAGTAGAAGCAGTTGAAAAAAACGTTCAAAGAATAGTAGAAACAAGTGAATATTGTTCTGTTGCTACCCCCAATTGAGAAGGTAAGAAAATATGTCTTTGACCATAGACATTGATATGAGCAGACTTGAATGCTGACAACTGAGTCACTGGGTCAGTGACAGTGCTGTTCTGTGGGAAAAAGAGTGATGTTTAACGCCTTGCTTGCAGTTCAAGACATCAAGGAGCTACCAGTTTAGCCTGTTAAATCATCTGGCACTTTGCAGTGCAGTGTTACTTTGAGAATCATGTTGGATTTATCTGCATTTCTAGTTTCTTCATTTGAAATGGATGTCAGCTGCCACCTAAGGAAAATGACATTTGAAATTTTAGCGTGGCAGGATATGGCATTCAGTACCCCAATATTTCATGTTATTTTTGAAGTCATTGCTATTTTTTTGATATCCCAGTGGATACTTACCTGAACTTTTAAGGTAGGTGTCTCTTCTCATTTTTCCTATGATGCTCAAATGTGAAGAAGACTACTGGTGGAATACAGGTGGACTAAGACAAATAAGTTGAGATATTCTATTCTAAAACTTCAATGGCTTCAGTGAATCAAGACCTTTGTATGTTGTAGGTATTTTTAAAAGTAGGGAAATAATGAGAGTGGCCATCTTAAATACGAGTTAAACTCATGCATCATGTCTGAAGGTAAAAGCAGCATCTTTGTTTCATCTGTCTTTGTATCACTTACCAAAAAGTTGAAAACGAAACATATGTTAGCCACAGCGAGGCTTGCCTTTCCTGTTTCCAAATATCCGTTGACTAAACAAAGCTTTTGCTTGCTGTTCTGGCCTTGCAGGAGGAATTAAGATCACAGTGAAGTAACTGAGAATGCAGCTACTTGTCTCTATTATATATGGTCGAGAGTACAAAAAGTGCTCCCAAGTACAAGGAAATCTCTTGTCACTTCCTCCACAGGTTCTATATAACAGGGCAGCAAGGGCTTTCAGTGCAATAGTACTTTGCAAAGCTGCCTACTCAAACCCATTATTTCATATGTGCTCTTGGGATGCCTGTTCCACTTACTTATCAGTATATGGAAAATTTTTCATGGTTTTATGTTGAATGGTGCCTTAAAATTGTGTTTATTGTAACAGTGATTATCATTTTAGGTTGCACTTTCTTGATTGCTTTATGAAGTTAAATTTGTGAAAACTTACGTGGGGTTTTTTTGTGGTTTGAAGTAAAATGTTGTGAAAGCTTGTGTTGGTTTTTGGGAAGATTTTTGGTTTTAATTGATCTAGTTTGTATTCATGTAGAGGTTATTCCTAGTTGAAATGTAACTTTTCCTAAAGTTGAAAAAATGTTTAGAGAATTCAACTGATTTTCTTTATTTTTATTCATTTGTTGCCTGGTTTTTGTCACTACCAGCATTTATTTTTAGTATAACTTAAATATATCGTAATACTTCAAAAGAGGAAGTAGCATATTTGTTATTTGTTACTTTTCTTACACCAACAGGACAATACTGGTACTGTGCATTTTCAGTGATGAAGTGTAATTATTTGCCCACTGAAAATGCTCAGATTATTCCCCTTGCATTAACATATGTGAAAAAGAAATAAGAAGGAAAAATGAATTAAGGAAAAGTAAAAATGTATTCTAAACTCACTATTTCAGTGGTAGACAGAAAACAGGGATAAAAATGGTCTAAAAGAAAATCTATCAAGATAAGTGGCTGGTTTTGTTTGTTTGTTTTGTTTTGTTTTTTTTTTTATAGGGCACACAAAGAAAACTTAAAAACCTCCCTCCCCTTGATCCAGAAGTTCTTTCTGTATTTGTGCCTCCATTTATCAGCAGAGATGATACTCAGGTGATTAATGCTGGTAATAGCTTGAACAAAAATAAACGCCGATCTTTCCGAAAGAAAAAAGAGAAACCAAAGATTGAAAATGTCAAGAGTCTCAATGGGGAGCAGAGAGCACCCGACACTGAGGATGTTACCATTCCAAAGGACATTGATCTCATTGGTTTGCCACAGTTATGCTTCCCAGGTATGTTGACTCATCATACAACCATTAAAAAAAAAAAATTATAATTTTTATCTCTTTGTGTTTCACAATATCAAAAATGTGTCTGCTTGTGAGCAGGCCAGTGATGAAAGCAACTGTTTACCTGACTGGGGTACCCTTACTCTGTATGACTGTGTAGTGTCAAACAGATCTGTTAGCAGCAGTAGCTGCAGCACCTGCAAGGAAGGGAAGTTGAAAGTTACTTTACGCGTATTGGTAAATCTTGGTCTGACTGAAGTGCACACAATGCACACACTTCTAAAATTCTTATTTTTCCCCCCAAATGGCTGAGTACTCTTTCACTTTTCATTTGATATTAAGATATACCTGAAGTAGTGACGGCTTCTTCCAGGTTTAATTGCAGAAATATTGCTATGCATGTCACTGCTGCAGACCTTATAAATAACTTGAAAGGAAATGGAAAAAAGTGAACAAACCCCATCTATTGTATTTTACCACTTAAAATGCAGAATAATTATATACTATTTTTGCTTCTTCAGTAAAGTGCAGCTTACAGCCTTTGTAACAACCCTTAGGTCAAACGGACTGTGTATGTGCATTTTAATCCGTTAAAGTGAGATACTTCTCTTGAAATTAAATGCAAATCTGCAGTGTTTGTCATGAATTGGTTTTCAAGGACCTGTAGGTTAAAAAAAATGTTTCTGTCATGATTGCAGGAGGACTTTATATAACTTCTGAATCAAAAGAGAAGCACGTTCATTTCCTGGTCTTCACAGATGTCTGTGGTAACAGAACATATGGTGTTGTAGCACAGTACTACCAGCCTATGCAAGTATGTTATTGAACTCATACTTTTATTAAAACACAATAAAAGATATAAATGAAAATACTTTGAGAATTATGTCAGGTTTAATTTTTGAAATAAACTAATAGATAGGTTTTTATGTTAGTAGGAATACAGAACAAATCATACTTTATATTGTCATTGTAAATATATTGGAGCAGCACTGCATTAGGAGAAGTTTAAGAATTTCATTTGGGAGTTTTGAATATTTAAGAGCAGACTTTGTGCCTTGGACATGTTTTAGTGATGATTGCATCCTTTGTTCTTTCTGTATACCTTTTGTGCAGAAATTCTTTTTAATACATGCATTTAAGTCTTGTAGGCTGACATTTTTCTGAACTTAAGGGCGATCAATATCCAAAACTCTTCTACATTTAGAAGAAATTTGGTATCACATCTCTAGGGTTCTCAAAAAAAATCAGCCATAAGTTTATGTTTACCATAAACACATTAATCTGTAGTTTTCTTGCAGAATGGCTGCATTTCCTCGAATGGGCAGGCCCACTGGGAATCGATGCAGACTGAGAAGATGCCTGTCTGTTTTGTACCATTTGCTGTTTGTGTTATATCCAGATATCCATATTTCAATGCCCTCAAGGACTGTCTCTCTTGGTAAGACTTGCTGTGTGTTTCTTCTGAAGGTAACAGCGTGCAGGTGTACATGAATTTGCATCATGTGGTCAGGATAGCTGCAGAATGCTGAACCAGGTGTTAGTGTAAGTTACGGTAGTGGGACATGTATGGAAGAGGAAAAGAAGAAATGTAATGCAAGTGTAAGCACAAGTTCTGAATATAAAGAAAATGAGTTCTGATCTTGTCTTCATTGTCTCTGAGGTTTTTGATAAGTCTAGAAATTATTAAATCGCAGGGAGCATAATTCTCAAAAGGTTTTTAGGTTTTTTTTTTTTGGAAGAGGGTTAACTATCATTTTGCCACACTGGTGAAAAGCACAAAAACTTATTTATAATGCACAAAATAAATGTCAAAAGAACATGAAAATATATATATATATATATATATAATATATAAAAAAACAAGCAGTTAATGACAATTTATTCTTTAAATAATCATGAGTCACTTGAGGGAGAACAGTAATTATTTCTCTGTCTTAGAGCTTGGGGAAAAAGTCTTAAGGACACAGACAGCTTCATTGATTAGAAACACATATTCCACTTTGTAGATGAGTTAAAAGATGTGAACGTGAATCTATTTTGTTATTGGGCAATCTAATAATTTTGAGGTCTGTTGCTTTCTTGTTGAAATGTTAAAATCTATGTGCTTCTATTCTGAAGAGGATTAAAAATCCCTTCCATCAGGAAGCCTGTCTCTAAACATTGGACATTACTGAGTAATCTTCACTTCCAGACCTGTGGTATCAAGGTAGAAAAGGGTTCTTTTATCTAAGTTGCAGTGAAGTTTTCTAGAGTTAAATTTGAAGTCAGCTATTTACCTTTTGAAGGCCTTTGAATCTTACACTTAGTTGAAAGATTTTAGGTTTTTAGACTGGAGCCTGAGTCTTCCAGTCTGTTTTGCCAGTGGTTGGTAAGCTGAGGAGATGAGGGTGGGCTTCCTGAGTACTAGCTGGGGTGCATAGGCCCCTAACCTGACTCCGTGCCAGGATGAGATCTGAGGGTGGTGAGGCACTAGAACAGGCGAGGCACTAGCCTAGGGAGGTTGTGGGTGCCCCTTCCCTGGAAATGTTCAAGGCCAGACTGGATGAGGCCTAGAGCAGCCTGGTCTAGCGGAAAGTGTCCCTGCCCATGGCAGGGGTTTGAAACTAGATGATCTTTAAGGTCCTTTCCAACCCAGTCCATTCTATGAATCTATGGAATAACATCTTAAAGGGTTCTGCTTCCATTCAGGACCTTTTTGCAGCAAAAGATTTAATTTTCATCCAGGTTTCTGCCTGCATAGATTATTTCATCTAGAACCTGTAGTGCACGGGGTTGCTAATAGGTAGGGTGGTGCTTGCTTTAATTCAGAACTGTCCTCAAATGTATTTCTCATCATAAGCATTCCCAGATACAACATGGTTTTCTAATTTTTCTTTCAAATGGTGAGAGTAGAAATTACAACTAAAAATTGTGATTAAACTGACATACAAAGGCAATGTTAAACTATAAACTGTGTTTTTTTCAACTGCAAGGGACATTTGCAGACTTTCATCATTGTAAGGAGGGCCTTCATATTCTGTGCCATCAATTTTATAACTAATTCATGTATTAATAGTGTACAGTGCTTGGAAATCCAGAACAATTTGAACGGGATGTGTCTGCCTCTCTTCAAATCAGATGTTTGCCCAGCACGTTTCACAGCACTGTTGCCATTAGGTTATTTTCCATCATTATTTGAAATGTTGCAGTTTTAAATTGAGAGGTTTTTGGCATTTTGGTCAGGTAGTTTTACCTAAATCTGTTAGACTATGTGAAAAGTTAAACATTCCTGGCAGTGATCTCCTTCTGGGTGAACTCCCATCCTGGATGAGTGAATAGGCTCCATTCAAACTACAAATCTTCCACCTTGTGTATTAGTCCTTTCAACTGCTTTGAGAAAAGGTGGAAGTATGCAAATAGCTTCCAGCATTGCAGCAGCACAAAATACCTATTCTTAGATGTTCTTGCTTTCTGAAATATCTGTGGACAGTTAATAGAGATAATGGAAGATTAATAAACTCCTTAGCTCTCCACTTTAATGTTTCAGAGATGACTTCATTTATTTCATCAGACTTTTGCAGACTAGAGCTATCAGCTGCTATTATTGGCATTAATAGGCACTGTGTGCTGATTAGGGAGCTCTTACTGTCCTTTTGGTATATCTGCTGCTTTTTCAGGGTTAGAGTCAGGCTGGTTTTGTTGTAAAATTTACAGGATGTGTTGATATCTGCTTTTTATCTCAGGGAAATAAAAAAACAAACCTGTCTGCGCTGCCAGGATCTTTACTTCAGCTCCTTGTGCAGGGACGGGAATGACAGGAGACATCAATATGATGCTAAGTCAAGCCATTTATTCATTACAGATACAGCTCTTTTATAGGGTTACAGCTCTCAAGCATGTGTCGCTATTACATATGATTAGTTATACTGATTGGCTGACTTAGTGCTCATATTATTTGCGTAAGCATTCCATTGTCTGAGCAAACTTTCTCAAAGTTGTATCTCTCTATGTGGAAACCAAGGAAGGGAGCCAGCTAAACTGAGCGCATCCCTGTGTGCCCTTGATGCAGGAAGATTAAGGTTAGAAACATAGTATACTGGTATGCTCACCTTGTGTTACATTTGCACAGAAGCACAGTAAATTTAGAACAAAGAACTGAAAGCAGTCTGTGCCAAGACAGCCAACTTTCTCGTCTCACGTACTGGTCAGTTTTCTTCTAAAATCATCCAGGCCCCAATGCTGTGCTGTTAGGCCACATCTGAGGCACTACTAAGTGTGAGAGCATATTTGTTTAAATTGATGACTCTGCTGTTTCGTTTTCTTTTATAATTATTAAAATCCACTCACACTGCCTCCTCTGCAGCCCTAAATAGCTATGGATTTTTTTTGAGCACATTTAACAGCCTAGTACTCAGCCCAGGGCAGCTTCCAAGTGTTAATTTAGTGAACTTAAATGTCTCATTAATCCAGTTGAAAGCTCAGTAATATATGACAGAATATTTTTACTCGGGAAGCTAAATGCCATACATAAATATGATGTCCTGGATTCTTTTATATCTCTGGACTTACTTAGTTGCTTTCTAGACCACTTTCTTCCTGAGGAGCAAGGAGTCTTCAGAAGGAAAACAGTAAAACTGCAAGCTGAAATAAAACCTCAAGGGAGACTATAACCATATTAAGTTCCTAGTTCCTGTGTACATATATTTCAGGATTAAATTTCTGATTTTGTAAAGGTTTGGATTTTTTTTTTTTTAATCTATAAACATACACATGAATCTTCTATAGAAGAAAATGCCTTTTCTGACTACACATCTTTAATTTCTTACTTGCTACGTTTCAGAAATGCCATTGAACTTTACAATTTGCAGTCTTAATAGTGTGTATGTTTAAATGTTCATGGATTGATTTGGCATGTAATAAAAGCAATGTGATCTTTGTGGCTTTGACACAGCTCAGGTAATAGCATCGTAAACCAGAAACCTTTGGCAGGTGTGCATAACTTATTTGTTCTTTGTCCGTACAAAGAAGGAACAAGACCAAAGAGCCTAGGCCTTAAGCTAAATACAGCTCTTGCTTCGCATCGCTCTGCAGTTAAGTCCATGTTTACAACCTCTCTTGTCCTCTGATGCTGTTTGCCTTCCACAGCTGATGTCTGATGCTTGGGGTAGAAGAAACACCAAGGCACTATGTTGCAGCTGTAGGTGTTTTGTTCCTCAAGCAGTCTGTATTAGAAGACACTTCTTTAGCTACATCTCAGCTCTAGATTTTCTTTGCCATCATGAGACCTGATGTGCTATCTGCATCCTCTGATATATGTGATACAGCAGTATTTTATATGTGAAAATAAAAAAAAAAAAGAAAATCCTGCTTCTGAAACAGCAGCATCATTAAAATTAAACAGAGCTGCTAAAGCATCTAATAAATTAGAATTTAATTAGCTGCAATAATAGCTTCATTGCTTCTAATATTTTTTTAGTTCTAGATTATCAGCGAAAAGCCTTATTTTCTGTTTGCATGTAATTATTTATGAGTAATTTTCTATAATTTAATTACAGCTTGGGAGCGCAACTGCGACCTTTCAAGGATTTAGATGTCGAGGAACATATAAAAGAGTTTGCAGCAAAGTTATTTTTAATACCTAGCCCACCGCCAGGACCACTCCACTTGGTAATTACCAATGCTGAATTTGATAATTGCTTTAACACTATGTCTTATAAAGCACTAAGGTGTTGTTTTCTGTATTTTGGGGGTGTTCTTCACTGTCAAGTTAGAGATTGTACTTGTTGATATAAAATTTATGTCAGTAGCTGTGCTTTGAAAAGAAGGATATGCATTATTAGTACATAAAATAACAATGCGGCCAGGGTGCAGGCTGCAGCACTGGCATACCAGTTGGTCATGCTATTTAATTTTTAATACTCTTTGGGGAAGGATTTGGCTCATGTTGGCTATTACTCTCTAAGATGCCTGAGACAGCATAATCTAGCTTTTGGTTTGCAGAGGAGCAGCCCACATAATTTCTACTACAAGTAGCTGGAAACTCTAGTCTGTATCCGCTCTGTAAGAATGGAAGCAGACCTTTCATCTGAACAGTATGGCATTGCCATCTCATTGATTACATATGTCTAAACACCAGTAAATCCTGTAATTATCACTCAAAGAAAGTGTGGGAGTTCCTATCTTGTGGCTGATATCAAGACATGTTGCCTTATGTGGATGCTTATGTCTGTCATCCTGATTGTGTGATGAAATGACATGCAGTGGTGTGACTGAGAAGTAGAACAGTCCCTGTGAAAGAAAGGAGGGCAAAGAAATCTGTTGCTGGAACAACATGCACAGCTCTGGACTTGTTCTTGTGTCTGAATGACTCTGGGGAAGCAGAACAGTGTGTAGTGGATTAAATGTCCCGGATTGGTTGCTGCCTTATTGAGACCTAGCTGGGAGGAGAAACTCACATAAATGTTTGTATTCAGTTTAGAAGCTGAGGTGTCTGAACTCTATTTTCTTCTTCATAGTCCTTCCCAAATCAAGTTAGCTGCTAGCTGAGTCAGTAATTGGAGTGCACTCTCTCTTTTGTCTACTGAAATGGGAAGTAGTGCTTCAGCCTTGGGTCTCTCCTTAGCTGCTTTCTTTGGCCCTAGGATGAGGGGTTAGGAGCAGTGGAGAAAAATAGCATAGCTGGAAAATCGTCTGAATGGTTGACTAACTCAGCTGCTAAATGCTAATATGCAGCACTTGCAGGATTTGTCTTCCAGAGATTTGAGCTGGAGAATTTGAAGACACTGAAAGAACACATTTGTTTTGGTTTGTTCTGTCTTAACGTGAGCACCTCTGCTCAGTTATTAATATTTTTTTTATTTCTTGCATTTAATCAATATTTTTTTATTTTGAAGTTGTATCTATGAAGTTAATTATTTCATTATGCTTAGAGTGAGTTTAATTTTTTAAAAAATATATATTTAAAAATTTATTGACTAAACAACCTACGAGAATGAAAGGACACAGAGTCCATGATAATCTTTCAAAGTAATTTCTTAACATTTCCCTCTCTTACTGTTTTACTTTTCTGCAGTATGCAAATACCTTCTTGCTCTCAGTTAATGTTAATATTTTGTAGTTGGAACTAAAATGCTAAATTAAATGTGTTGTGGGAATGTTTTCATTAGGAGGTAAATGGAAAACATCTGTTATACAGGTATTTAATATGAAACCACTTCAAATAATAATTCCTTCACGAGAGGACCCAGACAGTCCAATTATTGACTTGGATCTTCATCTTCCCTTGCTGTGTTTCAAGCCAGAGCAGGTGTTGCAGGTAAAGCGAATGGATTTTTTTAGAAATATATTAGAGATTGGCAGTGAGGATAATTTGTGGTTTGAAAAACACCCGAGTTATGCAAAAAAACAGAACAGTGTTAGTTATGCATAATAAGATAAGGCACAATAAAATCCACTGTCTACTAAGATATTTTGTTATTTTCAGACTAGATTAGATTATGGCATATTAGATTTATTTCACTTGCTGGATTTCTTAAACATATATTTTAAAATATAAATGCGCAAGCTGATTGATGGATTTTAGTTTGAATTCCCATAACAGCTGGTAACAGCTGCACTGATGGAAATAATGTAGACAAGAAAATACCAAAAGCTATTTGAAAATTTTTTTGGGGGTGTTTCATAAACTAGTACAATAATTTTGTTTTGGTTTCCTGATCCAATTCTGTGCTCAAATGCCACCTGTGAAGTTAAAATAGTTTGCTGACTGTCATCAGTATTAATGTTGCCACCTTCTCTGAAAAGAGCAGACTGGAGGCCTGTTTTCAGAGTTTTTTGTAAACTTCCTTGGTCCTGAAAGCAGGCAGTAATGGCTTGTTTTGTGTGTGCACTCCCTTCCACCAACATGAGCGTCTGCCCCTGTGTACGTGTTATGAATATAACCATCTCAGATTCTAAATGGTCTTCTGAACTGGTGCATCTTGAGCATGGGATTTTATGTGTTATCTCCTCTGCAAGATGTCTTACATGTGCCATTACTCTTGGCTCGAATTAGTCCTATCTAACTTGAAGTGTCTGAGTTTGGTGTTTAGATGTCCTGTGTTTTCAGTGGAAAAAGATGGACATGCCCAGATAGCTTCCTGAAGTGCTCTATGAAAGCACTGCTCTCTGGTGGCACTATAAGGAATGTTGCTAGTTGGAGGCATAAACAGATATTTGTCTGGGATACCTGAAATCTAGATCGTCTTTGTGCTCATCATCAAGACAGGTTTGCTTACCCAGATAAAGACTATGATTGCTACAACCAGTTTACAGTCTAGTGCTGTGAAAGAAAGGTGACAGGTATTCTAAGTAATTCCAGAGAAATCCTAGCCTTGTTGATGTTGGTGGCAGAACTCATTGACTCCCACTGACAAATTTATTTCTTCTTTTCTGCTTTCTTATTTAGTTAGATGTCCTTAAGTGGACATTATTTCAATTTGGATATGTGTAAGGTAGCTGTTGAAAAACAGAACTTGGGAGGCTGAGTTTTCCAAGCAGATGAAGTATTTGCTCACATCTTGTATGTTCTAGATATAATTTCTCATAAACATTCAGCTTTTTGTTTTTTCCAGATTATGACCTGTATTTTGACTGAGCAGAGAATAGTTTTCTTCTCTTCTGACTGGGCTCTGCTGACACTTGTTGCTGAATGCTTTATGCTGTACCTTCATCCTCTTCAATGGCAACACACTTTTGTGCCCATTCTGTCTCGTCAGATGCTGGATTTCGTAATGGCCCCAACATCGTTTCTTATGGGGTGTCATATTGATCATTTTGAAGAAGTCAGCAAGGTATGGTTTTGACTGCTACCACTCTTACTGTTCATTTTTAGTGCATTTGTTCCCTTAACTTCTTTCAGACGCATCTAGAAACTTGCTTTTGCTATTTAGATGTATGGGGAGTGAAGAAATTAGAAGTAATGGAGCTGTGCTGATGTGACCACTGCTTTATTGGAAAAAAATGCTGCTTGCATACCTCTTGTATCATATAAACAGTTTCTCTTCAGATCTTTGAGGCTATTTTTCACTCAGAGTTGTGTGGGATTAAGTAGGTGCCTTTTCCAGACATCTTGGTTAAGAATTGAGCACACATCTGAAAGTACTCTTAATGATGCTGCTGTTCCTTGTGGTGAGGTTATGTATTTAATAAAAAAGAAAAAGCGATATAAAGGACATAATTTCACAGTTTTTCTGAGGCCTGTTTTTGTTGTCTTTTTTTTCAGAATCTTATTTGACTAAGCCTCTTTCAGTGGAAAACATTAATGTTGGTTACTCATAGATTTAAGAAAAAACTCAGCTTCACAGGGCAGGACTACTGTGAATATAATTTTTGAGAGTAGCACATAGGTTTTCTGTGGCTGTTTGAAGCCAAACACAGAGGAAAATTTTGTAAGTTTGTATTAAATGAATCCATCTGATTATTAGACAAAGTGAAACTGGTCCATCAAGTCCAAAATAAGCAAAGAAGTAAGATTAAAAAAATAAATTATGAAAACATTTTTAAAGAATGATGATATCACTATCAAAAATAGGTACAGATTAGAAACCACACTTTGATATAATTGAAAAGATTTTATGTTTGTTTATATAGACTGTGTTACAGTCTGATCTTTAGGATTATTAAAATTGCAAAGTGAGAGGTCAGCATGGAGAGGCAATGTGCTACTGTTTGTCTGTAGCATATTTTTATGTTTGAGACTAATATGTAAACACTCCTCCCAGTCATCCCACAGGGTAAGGACAGGAGTAAATACTGTAATTCAGCTTTAGGGAGTTTCTTTGCCTACCTCTTTATATGGTTTTGTGCATATTTTTCCAATGTATGCCTTTTCAAGGATAAGCTTAGAGATTCAGTATTAATTTAATACTGTATGAAAAGCATATTAGATTACTAAATATTTGTGTACAAATATCTGTTCATTTAATGACTTTTTTTTTTCTTGAAAGTAATTTTTTTACTTATCCATATGATCTTCTGGTTGGGAGGGAAAAAAAGTCAGTCATTTTCTGGCTTATCTTCTTGCTGAAATAATTCATTGTCTGAGTACTATATAAAGAAGTAAACGGTTTTTTTAATGTACTTACTGTTATTCTATTTTCTTTTGTTAAAAGGAAACCGAAGACTTAATTCTCATTAATATAGATAATGGAGATATTACACATTCAAAAGCAGCTGAAGAGAAGCCTGAAATTCCAGATGTTCCAGCACAAGCAGCAGAAACTTTCATAAAAAGGTGAGTAGCTGTTGAAGTTGTGTTTATCATAGCAGACAGATCATGCTCAACCCCCTTTCTAATATTTTCTTTTGTATTAGTTGTTATTATATAATTTCATTCATATAAACACCACTGTTTGGTAAAGGCAAGTTGAAAACATCAATTTATAAACTTAAGAAGTCATAAATGTATTATTTAGCAACACCCATCTGGAATGCTTGTGTCTTTTGTATTACCTGTATGGATTGTGCTTGAACTCCACTGTTCTTTACAAAGTGCTCTGTGAGGTACATGTAGGACTTTGAGGATTCTTGTTTGGTTGCTAATACTTGCAACTCAAATTTGCGCTTCTAGTTCTAAGACCTGTGGAGCCTAAATGACTTTTTCTTTAAAACATATGACAGAATTGTTGGCATTAGAATGTAACTCGTTAATTTTCTTCTTTGTATAGAGTGGAGAGTCTTCAGCTGCATTATGATCTAGAGCTTTGCCATCTTGAAGCCGGCACGGATCTTGGTGAACTCCAAATGCACAGAAGGGCTTGGCAACAGAAACTGAATATGGAAGTTCAGCAAATGACTTTGCAGTTAATTGTTGATATCTTCAGGTGAGTAGTATTTTTATCTTCAGGATATAGTATTGCTTTTTATTAGCTCATATGGTACTGGTTAAGATATCACTGAAAATATTCTTATTTTGTTTACTTTATAGATATTTTGTAAGTCTCTTAAGTTTTGTGAAAATTTGAGAAGGAGGTCCTGCAAGCTTACTGAACTATCAATAATTAATTTATTTGGGTACATATGAATTGCTAGGACATCTTAGGTAAAACTTCTAATTTTGAACTTGTTTGTCTTTTGTCTGAAAATTCCAGGAAAATAAATGCAGTCCTCATATTTCATAAGCTTTATGACTCAGTAGAAATAGCAGTTTGTAACTGGACAGAGTTTTGGTCACTCTTGTTAGAGGAAAATTAATTCAAAACCAGTATACGGTAGAAAAGCTGAAAGCAGGGTCAGGAGTTCGGAACACTTGGGAGTGTTTTGTCTAACTGATCAAGTGTTGAGAATGGGCATGGTATCTGGAGAGTGCAATCACACGAAAGTGAAGCAGAGAGAGAAGCTGTTTAAGCTCAAGCACACAGTGTTGGCAAAAGTGTTGGGTATTTGGTGCAGTGGGGACTGGTGTTTTAATAATGATGTGGAGAGGGTTTTGTTTTGTTTGGTTTTACTCTAGAAGAAGGTTCAGCTATGCTGAATTTCCTTGTTCTTGTGTGATGTGTTTATACCTACAGTTGCTTTATCTTATCAAGCCTGCATTCTGGTCATAAATGCTGCTATTATTTGCTTGTATTTGGGGAGGGAATGGAAATATGGTAGGCGAGTTGTGCAAAACAGTACAGCAAATTGATAGCTGCTTTGCATATGCTTCATTTCTTTTTACATAGATGTGAACATATTTGACTGTGAAAATGAAACTGCCTACCTGGCATTTCTAGAGAATCTGATTATATGGACAAAGGTCTGCAGATGACTGTGGAGACAAGCATTCCCAGCTGTTTATTGCAGCCTCTTTCCGGAGATGGCGCTCCCCTTTAGATCAGCTACCAAATTTTTCAAGTGAATGCTCCCTAATACTTTCAGTTAGAATGTGCTGGGTTAAATACCAGGTCTTTCTTAACCTGCTCAGTTTTGTTGGGTCATCTTAGAAAGAGCCAAACAGGTGACTGGGTCCCCCAGGAGGACAATAGCTGCTGGAGGATAGAGGAGTCTTTACTGCTAGCTGGATGTGGAAACTGAAATGCATTTACAACCTGACATGCTGCCGCTGTGGGATTTGGGGAATTTCAGTGTTTGACAACAATATGTTCCAGATAAAGATGAGGAGAAATGCATTGTACAGCTAACAGCTTGAACTCCTTAATGCACTAAACATTTGGCTATAAAAAATGAACGCACGCTTTGCTCTGTGTGAGATGTTTTGCAAAGGGGTTGATTCTTCTCTTGCTTTCTTTCTCCTTTCCTTCAAACTTTGTCTTTGTTGTTTTTTTTTCAGCCTTGTTTCTTCTGTCTTCTAATGCTCTATCTACCAGTGTCCAGGAGTGAAGGGAAGTAAATCTCTGATACAACTGTGCTGCCAATTGTTACTGTCTTCAGTGAAGCACTGCAGTATTTGTGCGTGTGTGGAGGTTCCATGTTTAAGGCAAACGGTGCTCGGTTATGTAGAATTACTTAGAATTGTGTACTTCTGCTAACTATCTTTTTTCTGAACTCATATGGCTTGGTAATTTGTTACTGGGCTTTTATCACTGTTCTGTGGAAGACAAGTGATGTATAGACCTGTCCTCTGTATGGGTATGAGATTTCTTTTTTGTTCTTGCACTGAATTTTTGCCTCTGCAACTTCTTTTCTTAATTAATTTTATTTTCATGGAAATTTTTTATTCATCGATGCCCAGTACAAGTAGGTGAAGTAATATGTAATAATAAAAGAGCCCTGATTTTAGCCACTTGCACATTTCTATCTTAAATATTTTATAATTTCCTGCTCACAGGCTTTAGAGAACAGCTTTTTTTTTTCTTTTTCTTTCTTTTTTTTTTTTTTTTTTTTTTTTTTTTTNTTCTTTTTTTCTTTTTTTTTTTTTTTCCTGGATAAAATCTCACTTTATGCTTCACCTTTAGGCACAGAAGTTTCTAGTGATGTGTGCTTTTCCAGGAGGAGTGCCTCTGCTGCCTGCTGTGACCATGTATCTACTAAAATATGCATTAGTTCTTTATCTTGCTTTCTCCTATATTTCCATTGTTCTATCTCTATCACAATTGTCAGTTATTGCTGCTTTATGAGCAGAGTTTGAGAGTGCAACAAGAAATTACATGACCTATGATATTTCATGTGCATGTTACAGATGCAATGTAATGGGACAGTGTGAGAACCGATCTCATCTTTGTATCCGATAGTGTGGATAGGGGCACTTTAGTGCTTCAGGTGTGTTGTATAGGATTCAAGAGCTATGCATGTAAATGTAATTCCAGGATTGGAGCACTGATTCTCATCAGTGAGTTATTAAAATTGATATCACAGAATCTAGGTGAATTAGTTGATTTGAAATGGCAATGGCAGCAGGTAGCTGCCTTCTTATAAGAGTTTATATTCTTTTTCTATGATTCAGTACCTCAGTCTTGTTCATTAAAACTGAGTTTGCCTTCTGATACTGCAGCATCTTTCTATTTTGCCTTCTAATGCTGCAGCATATTTTTAGTAGTACCAGTGGGCTGCAAAAGTGCAACTTGCATCGAAATCTCCAAGCCTATTTACCTATTTATTTGTTTTTGTCTCCAGGGAGGTAAAAGACCATCTGAATTATGAACATAGAGTGTTTAACAGTGAAGAATTTCTGAAGACAAGAGCAATTGGAGACCAGCCATTTTACAAAAAGGTAAATTCAACGTTACATATGTTGTGATTCTCTATTATTAATCTGAGCGATGTACAATGTTCTAGGAGAATTTGGTCTTGACACAGCAAGCTGAAAAACAAAGTTATAAACTCTTGTGGTTTTTTTAAAGTGTCATGATTATTAACCAAATAGAAAGTTCAATTTAGTTAAATGAAAAAACAGTTTCAGAAACAGTTTCCCTGAATTGGGAGTGTCTGTGGTCAAAACCTAACTTCTGAAGGAATGTAAGAGATATTTTTTCCTGCACCTTATGATGCAATTTGTATGGTAGTTTCTGACAGATACCCGATGAGAATAATTTAGAAGCTATTTAATAAACTGTAAGACATGTAATATTATTTAAGCTTCTCAAAAGTAAAATACTGTGTCTTCACTTTTTCTGGTGATGATATAGCTTGTTTAGAAAACTAGTGGGTATGAAGAAAGGTTGGACAGGGAATAGAAAGTGCACCTGCCACTTTAAATTTGCTTTAAATTACGCTCCATGGATCCATGAATTGGACATGTTTCAAAGGAATAGAAGTAATTTAAAAAAACATAATTTAGTAACCGTTTCTAATACTGTAAATGAAATAGTGGCAATTTTAAGAATTGAAATGTCAACATAACTTAAAATGCAGATGTGCACACTTAAGAAGAGTTTTGAGCAGTTGACTCAAATACTAAATAACATTGACAGGTTTGCTTTCAAGTAAATATTAGAAGGTTACAAAATATGGAGTATTTATCAGTGGTATCTAGAATTATATTAAGAGGACTCTAAAACCTCTAAAGAAAGAACTGTCAGTTCCTGCAGCTGGTCGTAGCCTGTGTATACGATTATCAACAAAATGTGCCACCTACTGGACAAACCTTAGGACTCCTGTAGATGCTGTTTCCCAGGATGTGCTGCCAATGGATTACTAAGAGGCATCGTAAATAAGAATTACCTATTTGTTGGTGAAATATTTCCATTGATTTGAAAGCACTTAAATTAGTTATGAATCTTTATTGTTTACCTTTTAAAAGTATCATAGACATATGCTGGTGTCTGATCGGTGGGGTTTTGAGTTGTTGGGTTGTGGGTTTTTTTGTCCTGTGACAAACTCCAAGGCTAACAAGGGTACATTAGGCAAGCCTCTGGGATGTGTCATAAAACAAAATAATTGTTCATAGTTACACTGAAAGGTACAATTGTCTTTAAGCTTGTAAAGGCAGGAAGTTGTATAAACATAAAGGATACTGTTTCTTGATGCAATTTTGCATTTCATGATGAAGTTTGCTGTTTCTTGATGTTTACATTTGATTCACCAAACAGATTAGTTTCTTCAGTTGTTTCAATGATTACTTTTTAAAATTGTTTATTTCAAACAGTACTAAAAGCTCTGTGCTATAACTAACACTTTTAGAGTACATATATATTGCCTCAAATCCTGTTTTCCATCTTGTTTTCATCTGCAGTGGTGGGAGATGGTAGCTTTCCACTCTTCTTAGTTCACAATTGACATTTTTATGGAGTCCTCTATTGTAAAAGTAGCAATTTGACCTTTCAGAAGTAATTTCTGGATGACACCATGATAATTACCTAAGCAGGAAACAATATGGGGAGTTACCAGAAGATGACTCAGTTGTCTTTTCATTTTGATGGTATAATGTTAATTCGAAATGCCCCAAACTTCTTATTCCAGACCATAGACAGTATTATCAGCACTTAGTTAGAGGCAGAAAATGCACTGTTAAACTCGTAGCAAAAACTCTGTTTTGCTCAGTATTTCTGTTTTTTTAGTTTGGTTTCCTCATTTGGAGGGTGGTCTGAGGTTACTGTTTGCCACTAAGCAGATACCATCAAAGTTCAGAAGGTGAAGGGAAACTTATTTAGTTTTCTGCTGTTGAAGCTTTCAAGCATTCTTAGTTGTGTGATTGCTAAATCGGAAGTTTTTAGCTTTGGCAGTATAAAGATAATAAAAATGAGCAAATCTTGCTAATAAACATGTAATTTGTAAATGACTCACAGTTAACCAGTTTGTATCTCACAGGTTTTAGAGACCTGCATGTTCCACTCTTTTCTTAAAGCTCGTCTGAACAGAAAGATGGATGCCTTTGCTCAGCTTGAGCTGAGTACTCAGTCTGAAGAGGACAGGTAAAGTTTTCTTATTTCTTATTCTGGTTTTGAATCTTCTGTGATAAAAGCCCTTTTGAATCTGTCGGTATGAGATCTGGTCATCTATAAGTAAGATGACACTATCTGATAGGCCACATTACTAAAATTACTGCAAAAAGATGATATGAATACGTCCAGCCATGGCTGTTGAACTTTTAAATTGGTTCTGTAATTGTAATTTAATGCTGTTGTATACAAAGAGAAAAAAAACAATTTGTAATTTGGTGTGTGTGCAAACTGAATTTTAAAACTAGTTATATTATTTTTAATTTTCTCAGATTAAACTTGATGTTTCATACCCCGAGAAGACTGACTATGGAGAAAATGGCTTCTAAGCGATTTAATCACCAGTACCTGGACAGGCGAATGGTGATCAGCATGCCCAATCTGCAAGATATCAAACTGCCAGAGGGCCCAACAAGGAGTTCCTCCCTTCGAAGGATAGAAACAGGCGTTGGTAAGGGAGGGTGGTGTTGAACAAATAGAGAATCTTTCAGCTTTGTGGCTGACATCACTGCATGATTTTCACAGAAACAGTTTCAGATGCTGGAAAGAAATGGTGAGCAGAGTCATTTTGAGCTGGGGCCTGTATGTGCTTCTCCTTGGACGTTCAATCAGTCTGTAGCTTGCTGCAAGTTTTGCTGTACCACAGAAGACTGATTGATCACAATAGGACTGATACTGGAAAATTGCTTCCTTAACCATATCTTCACAGAATGACTCAGAACTTGAGAGGTTGAAAGGGACCTTCAGAGCTCATAGAGTCCAACCTCCTTGTCAGGATGACCTAGGGTAGTTCGCACAGAAACGCATCCAGATGGGTTTTGAAAGTCTCCAAGGAGACTTCACTCGCCTTATGTCTAGTTCTCTGCTACCTTTAAACATTGGCTTTGGCTTATCAGTCTTTAACAAAGACACTAAAGAAACTGCATCTTCAGTTTTGGGTTGGCAGGTTTTTTATGTTGTTTTTGTTGGTTTTAGTTTGGTTTGATTTGTTTGTTTGTTTGTTTGTTTGTTTTGTGTTGT
This sequence comes from Ramphastos sulfuratus, assembly GCA_013399055.1. NCBI lineage: Eukaryota > Metazoa > Chordata > Aves > Piciformes > Ramphastidae > Ramphastos > Ramphastos sulfuratus. Next base: position 142,870 of record WBNM01012200.1, read on the forward strand.
TTTATTTTGGCATTGGTTTGATTTTTCTTGTTGTTGTTTCTTCTTCTTTCCTACAATTGATGTTATCACATTGGGGAATATTATGATAAAGATAATGGATACAGAAATATGTTTATTTCTTTAGCATGTGATGTATTTGTTGCTGTGATGGGAATTCTCTTTGTTGTGTCTAGTACTGCTGGTTGTGAAGATACTCGCACTTTTATTCACTGTTTATACTAATCAAATTGCTTTTCTTTTTTATTGTTTTTAGCTGTGAAAATGCCCTCCAAATCAATCAGTACATTCAAAATCCCAGAAATACACTTTCCTCTGATGTTCCAGTGTGTTCATTCCTACTATACAGACTTCTTCAACCATCTCAGCAAAGCTATAAATACTTTACCACCTGATAACTCGGCATTGCTGGCAAGGTACTTCTACCTCCGGGGACATATTAGCTTGATGCAAGGGAAGCTACTAAATGCACTTTCTGACTTTCAGAACCTAGATAAAACAGACTTAAGAATTTTCCCTACTGATCTTGTAAGAAAAATTATAGAAACCATGCCTCCTTCTGAGCGTTTGCAAGCAGACCGCAAACCTGAGCTGAAGAAGTTGATAAGTCGAGTGATGGAAAAACAAAGAGAAGTCTTGAAAATAGAGGACCATGTGAAGAATTTTGAATTGCCAAAAACACACATGCAGTTGGATGATTTTGTGAAGAGAATCCAGGAATCTGGGATTGTCAGGGATATAGACACTATACATCGGTTATTTGATGCCCTGACAGTAGGTGAGGATAAGATCCATTGGTGCAATCACAATTACAAAGCGTTTTTTCTAATGAACAAAAATGAAAATTTGCGTCTCTGTTTTTTCTTCTTTTTTTTTTTTTAGGACATCAGAAACAAATTGATCCTGAAACATTCAGAGATTTCTACAACTACTGGAAAGAAACAGAAGCAGAAGCTCAGGAGGTAAATCTACCTCTAACAGTAATAGAGCATCTGGATAAAAATGAATGTGTCTACAAGTTATCCTGCTCAGTTAAAACCAGTTATGGTGTAGGAAAAATAGCTCTGACCCAAAAACGCTTGTTCCTTTTGACTGAAGGAGGACGTCCTGGCTATGTCCAGATTGCTGCTTTCAGGGATATAGAGGTGAGCATCCAGGCAGTTCTGTTCTCTTGCATATCTACAGGTATAGGCCCCGTTTCATCCTGCAAGAAGATCTGTCTCAAAGTTTCAGTAGGGACTGCAGGAAGCACTTCTGAAGTTAGTAATTTATGAGTGATGAGATAAAATTCTGGGTCTTCGTACAGAAATACAGTAAGTGCAGCACATGGGATACAGAGCTAGAGGAGTTTAATTACATTTAATTAAGTGGGGATTATTTGACTGTAGTGTCAGCTTGTATCCATTGTGAAGTCTGTAGGATGTTGTTTGGAACTTACATTCTCATAAACCAATCTCTGCTTAACGGTATGTGTGAACAACTCAAATAATTAGCTGTGGTTAGAGAATGTTGCCCTCTAGGGTGCGTGCTGCACCTTATCTGTGATTACAGGGTACATCCTCCTTGGTTTTTTTTTCCTTTCCTTTCCAGGATGTTAAGTACACAACTGTAGCTTTCCTTCTTTTGAGAATACCTACTCTGAGGATTAAAACATTATCTAAAAAAGAAGTCTTTGAAGCTAACCTCAAAACTGAGTGTGATCTGTGGTACCTGATAGTGAAAGAAATGTGGGCTGGAAAGAAAATGGCTGATAATCACAAGGTATAAACATGGGAATTTCTAACCAAAAATAAGTATGCTTTCTGCCTCTGTTCTAAATAATTTCATGCATCAATCTTAGAACTTACATGTTTCATCAAACAATAACTAAGTAGTAATAAAGCAATAAACTTCTTTTGTTGCTGTTACTTCTAAATATAATACTTCTGGCATAATTAAGAAAAAAATCAAAAAGAGATGAGATTAAAAATGTAGGAATTTTTTTTTTCTCATCTGTTAATATGGGGCTTTTAATTTAGTCACGAGTTCTGTAAAACAGTTTCTGATGTTTACAACATATGAGAATAGTGAGCCAAACTAACAGAAAATTTTCTCCACCTTGCTTCAAAATATGATGTGTATAAAGAGTTTTGTCATGCTGGAACCCTGGTGACTATAAATCATTTCCAAAAAAAGGGAAAAATGTTTTCATCTGCCAGAGAAACCTTGAGAAAAAGGATCATACAAGCAGAGTTTCCATTTTTCATGACTGCTGAATGTAATTGAGCAAATATAGTTTGATGATCCTTCATGTAGCATTTGAATTATTTTAGCCAGGATGAGGCATGATGCGTAGTTCCCTCCTGTGAAGATGAAGCCAACCTGAAGATGGGTGTCCATGCTGTGACTGATGCGTGTTTTCCATTGGTGCCATTCCTGTGGTTTTGTTAGCAGATCCCATATCAGCAATGTGCCAGATCTGAAGTATTCTTTCAGTGTAATGAATTAACACTGGCTCTTGGCTCCCTGCTCCATGACCTTGCTTGCGAGTGGAACATGTGATGTGGGAGTGGGGTTTGACTGCAAGAAGCATGAATTGTTCTGCAGGCCAGTAGCTGACTCCAGTGTGTGTTAAGCATGACGTGTTGTGATTGTTGAACATGGGGACTTGTAAGAATAATGAGCATTAGATAAAACTACAGTAAAACTTTTGTCTTCAGGATCCTCAGTATATTCAGCAAGCACTGACAAATGTTCTCCTGATGGATGCTGTGGTCGGTGCCCTGCAGTCCTCCAAAGCCATATATGCGGCCTCTAAACTATCTTATTTTGACAGGATGAAAAATGAAGGTCAGTCACATAGCAAGGCTACAAAGCCTGCTGTTGTTGCATCGGGCATCTTGGTTCTTTGTTTACATTCTGGTTTTCAAAGTGATTATCTCTGGAAGTATAAAAAGATGTTAGACTCATTTCACTTTCACAGCATAGTTTATTAAACAGTATTAACAGAAAGCTTAGGATTGTGGGTTTTTCTTTTTTATTTCTGTGCATCAGAATCTTGGCTGGTGTGTCCGTCACCATGTTTGGTCTACATTTCTGTTTTGGTTGTTTAGATTTCTTGGCTGCTCTATGCATGCTTCTGCTACCAGAATTCATACAAATGGTGTTTGAGTTCTCCTAGTCAGCTAAGGCTAAAGGGAAAGAAGTGACAAATGTGAATTAATGGCGCAGAACTATTATTTCATAAGAAATACAGACCTACTTCAGGCTGATGCGTGTGCTTCGTGACCTCTTAAAAATCTATTTTAGTGCCAATGATGATCCCCAAAACAACTTCAGAGACATTAAAGCACAAGATCAACCCCTCAGCTGGTGAGACATTTCCACAGGCAATAGATGTCTTGCTTTATATGCCAGGTAAGGTGATGCATTGCTCTCTTTATATTAGCTCAGCCTTAATTAGCCCATAAAGCACATTATCTCACAACACCTGGTGTTATGACTGCCTGATTTTGTTCACATTCTGACATGCTTTCCTTGAGAGTTGAATACTAAAACAGGAGATCATTAAAGAAGAACAGTAATATTGCATATGAAGATACTTCCAAGGCATAGCTTTCACAGTCTTAATTTGTCTTCCTCTGTGTATGTGCTTTATAATAGACTTCAATTATATGTTAATGTGCTGATTTCCCATTAAGACTTCTGTCTCATTTATTGAGTGGAGTGGATGAATCATGCTCCACCATGGATCAATATTCTGTTTTTTCATTTCATTTTTCAGTAGAGTCATACTAGGGTGTTTGAAGTACAGTCCAGGGAAGGGTACCACCTCTTCAAATCCCAACCAGACCTGTATGCCTGTGGCTCTCATTGCTTAGAATCAGTTCTAATGTACTACTCATCACGTGTAATTTAAATCTGTCCCTGAAGAAAGCTTTAATGAGCTTTTCTGTGGTACTTGGCACACTTACATCTGATGAAATTAAAAAGCATTGGAGGGAGAAAAAAGTTAAGAACTTTGTACAGTAGGTGTGAGTTTAGGTAGCAGATATGTTTGTTCTGGAAGTTCCTAACTCAACTTCATTAGCCTTACTAGTCACAGAATGGTATCATAGAATGGTAGGAGTCAAAAGGGACCTCTGAATATCATCTAGTATAACCCTCTTGCTTCTGATATAAATTCATATGTGATTCCTACTATTTGGACAGTTTGAGACAGAAGAGGAAAATTAGTGGAATTCTGAAGCTAAAATGGGTGGGAGCAGCTGTGTGTGTGGTGGAGGTGTCAGTGGGTTTGGTGGTGGTTTTCACAGATTCGAAGAATGGTAGGAAGGAACCTACGGAGGTACCTCATCTAGTCCAACCACCCCACCAGAGCAGGTTGCATAGGATGGTGTCTAGGTGGGTTTTGAATAACTCCAGAGACTGAGACTCCACCACTTGTGTGGGCAGCCTGTTCCAGTGCTCGATCACCCTCAAAGTAAAGAAGTTCCTCCTCACACTTAGATGGAACTTTCTATGTTAAAGTTTGTGCCCTTTACTTCTTGTCCTGTCACTGGGCACCACAGAAAACAGTCTGACTCTATCTTCCTGACACCCATCCTTTAAATGCCTATAAGGTCCCTGCTCAGTTTTCTCCAGGCTAAAAAGCCCAAAGTCCCTCAGCATTCCTTCATAAGAGAGGTGTCCTAGTCTGTTAATCATCCATGGAGCCCTTTGCTGTACCCTCTCAAGCAGATTCCTGTCGTTGAACTGGGGAGCTCAGAAGTGGACACAATACTCCAGATGAAGCCTCAGCAGGGTAGAGGAGAGGGGAAGGAGAACCTCCCTTGACCTACTTGCCGTGTTCTTCTTTTCTTCCATTGTAGTATAAATCTTCTGAGTGGAGCTCTAATGGAGCAAGCAGAATGAGTGAATTTATTACTTGTACTTTATAGGACTTAAAAGCTTTTCTGCAATCCCAGTTAGCTAAGTACTTAACCATCAATGAAAAAGATTATCTATGCTCTGAATTACTTTGAAGTGTAAAATGAAATCATCAATAAAGAAATGAGAAGGTGCTCAAATTCATTGTGAAAACTGCCATTCTTTAACTGGTGGTGCAAGCTCCAGAACACAGGTGTGTTTTGTTGGAAAGATGCTTTGCCTAGTCATGGTTTACCTAGACACCTCCAAAAGTGATCTATTTTTTTCCCTTTTATCTTCTGTTCTTCTTTTTTAGGACATCTTGACCCTTCAGAAAGACCTGGCAATGCTCATCCAAAACTATGGTGTGCTTTAAATGAGGGGAAAGTGGTGGTCTTTGATGCATCTACCTGGTCTATTCAACATTGTTTCAAAATGGGCCGCTCTAAACTGGTAAGACTGACACACGTCACAAGTGCTGCTTTAGCTTGGTGGTTTGGTTGCTACAGCCTCTATGACCCTGAATCAGTTGTTCTTTAAGAGTTGTAGAAAGACACTTGCATTGTTTGTGCTTTATTTCACTTGAAGAAATGGAGATTTTGGAGAAAGGGAAAGGAGAGGAAAAGATTCATAATGAAACAAGTCAGCTGCTGAGACGTGATGAGGTGGATATTGGGAGGGCCTGCTGGCCTAATGGCCTGGGTTCTTGGGACAGGAAGGTAGGTTGGAAACTGTGGAGAGGAAAGTATAAGGATCAAAGAAAAGATTAAGTCTCTCAGTGAAATGGGAAAAAAAAATTATATTGCAGGCTCAGTGAGAAACTCACAGGAAAAGGGGATTAAATGGGTTGCTTGTGTGAAAGCTGAGAAGCATTTTCAGGGTGAGTGGAAGAGAGTTAGTAAGGGAGAAGTAAAGCTGATGGTGAAGAGCTCGATGGAGGGAAGATGGAAATCCAGGAGAAGAGCTGGATGCTGACCTATTCTAAAGAGGAAAGAAAAGAGGAAGAATGTTTGAAACTGATGAAACTCAGGAGTGAAAGAATGCTGGTTTTCTGAATGAGGGAAGGACTTTCCAGAGCTAGTAGAGGAGAAGACAGTGTTTTCTGACACTACTAACTGAAGCAGGAAGTGTGTTTGTATCAGACTGTTACGGTGGTTTCCAGTCCAGAAGAGAGAAATACACAAACTTCTGCGGTTTGTCCTGATGTCTTTTGTAACCTTCATTTGGTTTAGGCCAGGAAATGCAACTTTAAGTCAGTTATGAAGATAGATCATTAATCCTTTGTATGAACTCAGCAGAGAGTTCTGGCCTCTCTCATTCTTTGCAGAGCAAACAGAACACTGAGTCTTGTTTTGTAACTGGAATGACCAGAAAACTGTAGCATCTTCATAGAGCCTTTTTCCATGTTACATTAAAGAGTGGAATTTTCTTCTAGATTCTGTGTAATCCTGCCTTTTCTCCCCAGACGTGTATGGTCATGGTAGAACTGAGTCAAGTGTGGATCGGTTCTCAAGACTCCATTATTTATATAATCAACACCCACAGCATGTCTTGTGATAAGCAACTGAATGATCATCGTTCTGATGTTACAGACATCATTGTGGAGAAGAAGAATGGAGTACCCAGGTATATTTAATTACAATGTTTTAAATAGAAAAGCAACTGTGAAGAATGTCTGTACCACCAGAATAGTCATGTGGACAATCTTCCTGTTCGACGGAAAGCCATTTTATGTATCTAGAACATCACCAGCCTGGCAACTTCAGGCTGCAGTGAGCAGAGGACTAGTTAAAGATCCAAATGATACAGTACTGTGCTTTAATTATTTGACTGAAACAAAAGCAAAAGGTTAACATGTGCTCATGTAAAGGAGCCCAAACAGGAAATCAGTGACTGGTTTTCCCAGATGTTGGAAAAAATTTGTTGTTTTAAATGGTGGCGGGGTTGGGGGGGCTTCATCCTGCTAATATAAGCCTTCATTTAGCCCATTTTTGTAGCTCTCATATTGTAGATGGTAAACTAAGAATTTCCTTTATAAAGAAAGAGCATTATATTCTTTGGAACAAAGAGGATAAAAGAATGCTTTTTTGGATGAGGATGAGAGCAGCCAGGAACTGAATCAGTACGAATGCAGTTTAAAGACCACTTCATTTGTGATTTGAGTACATCATCAACTAGATGTTTACAGCATGCTTCTGGATATGTCCTGCCTGCTTTTAAAAGAAAGAATACAGTTATTGTTCCATTCAGGCAAAATGATTTCGGTCTTTTGCTACCACTGGGAAGAGTGTTGGCTGGAAACCATAATCTGCTATTTTCCCATGGAAGGTGTAACTCTCAGGCCAGACCAGACAGTAGCCATAGCTCTGCCAGTGGTGCAGCAGGCTTAAGTGGGTGTGGTGGTAGGGTTTTTTTTTGAATCTGGGTTATAAGTAAATTGTAATGAGGCCGATATAAAATATTAAATATTAACAAAAAAAAAAATTTCCCCCAAACGTATTTACAATATAACCCACACAAATTCTACTATGCGGTTGGTAAAACTATTGTTGCAGAATGTATATACATCCAATGAAATTAATTTAAATGAATTTTATAAACAATTTTAGAGATTAATGCAATTCGAGAGTCCTGCGACACAAACTGTCGCTTAAAGGTTAAATGCGAACTATTAACGAACTTTAGGAAAGAGGGTTGGTTACTCACTCGTCAGGAATCCCGATATTAACAGTTCAAAAGTATTCGTGGGAATANTTTCAGGTGGAGTTTGTTTTGGTGTTATTGGAACATTCTGAAAAAGATTTTCTCATCAGAAGACAACAGATGTTAAAGATTTAAAAAAAAAAAAAAAAAAAATTATATAATTTGTTTTCTCAGGTGCAGTAGCAAAGAAAAACAAATTTGAGACTTTTTGTCCTAACTTGAAAGAAAATCCAACAGGCAACAATGTTCAGGGAATGTTGTGCTTAAGTTGTCATGCATGATATAATGTAGTTCCTGAGGTCTGGATTAGCCTGCAGTGCTTGCAGTGATGCAGAGCTTGTAAAGTACAATCTTATGAAGACAAAATCTGTGCTAGGATGCTTTGGTTCCAGTAGTTTGAAACTTGAATCCCTGGCTGCAACCCAGAGCTGTTGGTTGGTTAAATGTGCTTTCAGTAGTCTAGACCCAGGTGCCTAGAAAATAACAAAGGGAGAAAGGAAGTTTAGGTCATTCCCTAGGCATCGTGGTGGGCACAGGGTAGACATGCTCCTGGCCACTCAGGACTCCGATAACCTTGTTTAAAAGAGTTGAACAAGTATAGTTGTTTGGTATTAAAATAATGAGAGATTCTGGCCTTGATAACTTTTGGATTTCAATCTATTTTCTGTTGGGAATAGTTACTGTGATTTACTCTTCCAGTCTTTAAAAGGAAGAACATTAACTTGGCTTACTGTGAAGTTGGTTATGTTGCAAGTAACTGTTCTTCCTATTCAGAACAGAGTGCATACACAGAATATAAACTCCACTATTGTCGCTTTCTTCCAATCTCTACCAACAGTGAAGCGTACTCGAGCAGTTTAGATGGAACAGTGATTGCTTGGAACATCATCACTCTGAAAGTGACCCGTGTCTTTCAGCTGCCCTGCCAGAATCTCACTTCTATCAAACTTCATAATGACCAGCTGTGGTGCTGTAAGTTTATTCCTCAAATAATTAAAAAGGATAAACTACACCTTCACATAGTACACTGTTTCATTAGACAGAACTATACATTAATCTCAAACTCATGTGTATGTGATGTTCTTCTGCCATTCTCCACTTAGTTTGTTTAAGTAGCCTTCTATAGGTGATCTTCCCAAACGCTTACACAGATGGCTAGCTCATGTTACTCCTGGAGGTATGGCCCCTGCTGAAGGGTGTGACTGATGGCTATACTTTATTTGTCTAACCTCCTGGGATGGTGCCTGTAAATTGAAATGAAAAACTTTGAGAAACTTGTGAGAAACAAAAAAGTTTTAAAGTCTGTAGGGGCAGTAACAGTTAATAAACACATGGTGTTTCAGCTGGACATTTTATGATATTAGTCTGACCTGGTAATCTGCAGACTTGCATTTTGGCCACTTCTAGAAATTTATCATCCTCTCTGTAGAAGTTTAGATGACTAAAGTAAAGCTTTGCGCTAGGGTAAAGGAGTATCCTGAAATTGTTTCATAAACGATGGCCAGTGTTGCACTGATTCCCAGTGCTGCTGTATACAAGAACCTGGATCCAAACATAACAAAATGGTAGCTAAAGCCTTGGAAATTTGTGGCCCAGTTGTGGGCAGTTGTGCTGCTGTCATTGCTGTGGTGGGTGAGGATTCAGCCCTTTTAACTTGGTAACGCAGACCTCTGGTGTCAATTCTGTAGGTGAAAATATGTTGTAGTTGAAAATCTAAGTATGAGATGTCCTAATTTTAAAGAGTTTCTTCTCCACTTGTTTTTTGACTCTTAGCTAACAGGTATGTGCACAGTAGAATAGCAACCAGTGTCTGGAGAAAGAATAAATCTACAAAATACTGTGAAAAATAGGAAGTATCTCAAAGATTTAACTGCTGAGAAACAAGACAGTTGTTAAAAGCATCTGTTTTGTTTTGCTCTTTTTCTCTGTGGCATATAGAGACGGAGGAAATGAGCATTTCTGTTGCTAATTCCTTCTCTTCAATATTGAAGGTACTGGAAGTTGCATACTTGTGGTGTCAACAAGTGAATTTCAACTACAGATGAAAATTGAGCATCTCCTGAAGGATGTGTGCTCCTACTTCCTCTGCTTCCAACTCTTCCCTGAGGTATTACATTTAAACTGCTAATAGAGTTCAAAGGAAGCCCAACTGTGGCATTGCAAGCCATAGTTACTGCAGTATGCTTCCTGTCAGCAGTGCTCATGTGAAACATATTTCTGTGCTTTAGAGAGATGAAGTGTGGGTATCCTACTCAGGGAGCAGTGACCTCTATGTTTGGAACACCAAAGACTTTTCAAGTACACCCCAGAAGATTCATCTTCAAGACTGCTCTCAGATTACTTGTATGATAAGAGTTAAAAACCAGGTGAGAGACATTTGAATTGTTTTTACCTGCTGTGGAGTTCTTTACTAAAGTTTTGACTGCAGCTGTGGTGAGCTGCCATTAGTTACTTTACAGGGTGTTTGCATATATGTTGGTTTGAAATACTGGTTCCTCTTGGAAGTCATAGAAGCTAATGACTGCCCAGCACAGCTGACTGTTACAGTTACACCTCAAAATTAATCTCAAGCCAAAATCCCCAGTAATTAAATGTGTGGTGACTTTTATTAGCCACTGACATTTTTGAGAAACCAGAGAAATAGAAAGTTTAGGTCCATTGGTGTTTAATCTCAGGGCTGCTGAGAGTAAGACTTGGAAAAGGTTAATAGACAAACAATAAATGCCAATTAGCTGGCCTGTTTTTGTAGATGACCTTTTTGTTGTTTAGTTACCACATTCCTAACTCAACAGAGACAAAAAGAGCCAATGGCTTCCTACCTTAGCATCTGTGTCTCTGTCATTGTTGGCCTCAGGGTGTGTACCTGCTCTTTCTGCATGATACCAGAATGATTGTAGTTGTGATACCACATGGACAGGCTTAGGGTTAATTTACAAATAAATAGCTACTATATGTCTATTGGGAAAGCAGCTTCCTCAGTCTTTATCAGATATTCCCTCCTTTCTTCCTCAAAAATTACTTTTCCATGAAATGCTTCATGAAATAGGGAAACTTTCTGTACATCCAGCCCTTGGTTAGATTTGTGAACTAAGATGGAAAACTCTTTTAAGATACCCTTCCCCACAGTGGAGATGGATGTATTTAATGTCTGTTCTAAGAGAGTTAGAAGGTTGTTTGGAAACCCCAAGGCATTAAACTCTCTTTTGTTCTGCTTAAGAACTTTGTTGCTTTTCTCTTCCATTTATTCCTCACTCAACTCCACCTTAACTAACATTGTAGTCCAACTCACTGATACAAAAGGAACAACTGGACAATATCCCCGTGTGATCTATCTACTGAACCTGAGTATGGAGTGTGCCATCTTTCAGCCTGCCAGTAGCTCAGCAACTTAGGTTGTCGGAGGAGGAGTCTGGAGCCTGCTGTAGTAGCTGGAGCACCCCTACTCCTGTTCTACTCCTATGCAGCATTACAGATACTGAGAATGAACTTGCAGCCTAATGTTGTCGCAGGCTAACAAGAGTAGTGGGGCTGTTGCTACAGGCTTGCTTTTAAGTGCTGGAATTAAAAACAAGTCATTGCTTGTCTTTAAGAAACCTGAGAGCCACATTGTGCACTTGTTTCTATTTGAAATGGGATGCTTTCTGGCTGGCAAGCACTGCTAACATACAACAGTGAGTACTTACCCTGTAATAAACTATGCACTAGAAGACCACAGCTGTGTTCTGCTGTGCTGGATCATGTGTGTATCTGATCCCACGCCCTGCCTGTGATGGTGCTGATGGCAATGCTGTGTAGGGAAAGCCTGTGAAACCGGCCTGTAGCTGCAGTGCATTTGCCTTAAGCTGCCTAACTGTCCATGGTCCCTCTTTAGGGCTAGTAAACTGTATCTTTTATTATCTGTTTTTGGATCCAATCTCTCTGGACACAGTTTCATTTTAAACATATTTGTGCCATAGTTCCCTGTAGCAGCAGGTTCCAGAAGTTCACTGCCAGCCTTGTAAAGAGAAGTACATTCTTCTAAGTGAAACTGAACTCTTACTGGTTTCTACGTGTCCCTTACTTCTCTAATTGTGGGATGTGTTGAACTCTGGTTCTACATTCTGCTTCTCTGCTCTCTTCTGATTTTGTAAATTTCAGCGTCATCCCTCCTTACCTGCCTTCTCTCCAGCCTTAGGAGGCCTGGCTTCTCCCATCTTTTCTCGTATGACAGCTCTTCCTTTCTCCTGACAGTTTGAGTTACTCCTCCCTGGATTTTCTCTACTTTTGCAGTGTAGAGAGGAGGACTCGAGGTACAGCCGTGCTGTAGTTTAAACATTGGTAAAATGACACCTGTCTTGTTTCTGCACTGGTCAGTAGCACCAAAGGCAAGTCACGTTGTTGAGGTGAGCAGCTGCAGTGCCAGCGCTGTGTACACAGGGGAGTTTCCTGAACCAGGGAATCCTGGGAGGAACAGAGACCTGCTGCTCGGTCACAAGCAGCCACAATGCCAGCACAATCCACACCAGTAAAAGAAACCCCATGGCAGTGCTAGGGTGGGCAGACAGGGTGTTGTAGCTCTGCCATCTTGACCAGGGGGTGATGATATCCACCCTGCAGAAATTCATGTCCTCTCTGGACTCTGTACCCACCATGACTGAGGCAGTTCCCAGACAGCTGTGGCTGGAACATGCAGCTCACCACCAGTGTAGGCTGCAGGATGTGCTCTGCTCTGACACCAGCACCAGGCAGCAGCAGTGAACATTCTTGTGGGAGGAGTGCCCACAGAGGGGAACTTGTTTGCTTAATGACAGAGCTCCAGGAGGAGGTTGAGGACTATCAAGGAGTCTGAGATAGACATGAACAGGTACCCACACAGGAAATGTTCAGTGTTTCCCTTTTCTAGCCTATCAAGAGAGAACTCTCAGTGTCAGCGTGGTCTGTAAAACTCTTCAACTGTGTCCAAGACTGAAATGTAAAGAGGTGAAAATGACTGTGCTGGTGTTTTGTTTTTGCTCCAGCTGTGGGTTGGCAGCAATGGAAGATCACAAGGCAAAAGCAGAGGGAAGATCTATGTGATCAGTTCTGAGAAGAAGACTGTAGAGAAAGAGTTGGTTGGTCACGCTGATACAGTGAAGGCACTGTGCTCGGCAGAGGACAGGTATGTCCTCAGCGGCTCTGGAAAAGAAGAAGGGAAGATTGCCATTTGGAAAGCTGAATAGTTAAGCTCTTCAAAACATTCTACCAGTGCTGGCAAAAAAGTGAATGACCCTCCACATTTTGTAGGTCCTCCAGCCACCCGTCAGTGTTCTGTGTTTATTGAGTCATTTTTACTTTACATCACAGCAGAAGTGAATCTCCCCTTGCACCTCATACTGCTCCTATACCTTTGGTGAAGAAACAGAAATGTGAATAGAAGACTCACTGGCTTTTAAACTTGACATGTATTCTTGGGAAGGGTCAGGGTTCTAGGCCACAGTGTGATGCAGATGGTGTCAAGAGAACTGAAACCAGCTCAGTAATTCCCCTGGAGCTCTTTTCTGGGCAGTGCATGAGTTACCTGAAAAGTGGGGTTCAGTACTGCCTCTACAGCCTGTAATAGCTGGACATGGTCACTGAGAAGAAAAAACACTTAAGAGCATTTGTTGCATTTCTGGAGTTAGTATGAATGCTGAGTATCTTTCTGAACTAGCAGCTAGATGTAGATGGGAAGACTGTCCCTTATCTCTGTATGTATATTTATGGTGCTGTACTATTTAAAATGTAGACACAGACAGGCTCTTCCTGATAGCACTGAAACCTCCCTGCTGGTGAGACCAGATACTTGGATATTCTCAGTGATCCTTCTACTTTTTAAACTTGTTTTTCCTTTAAAAGCAATGCACAGCACTTGGCATTTGTAACAGTACATGAAACTGATTAATTTTTTTCAATCTAAAGCACTTTATTTCATTTCTCTATCTGTTTATACTTGCTTTTGGAAGCAACCTTTCAGTTACTGTGCAAACAAACCTCTACAGCCCCTCCTGTTTCTGTAGTCAGAAGAACTGCTGTTACTTTGGATAGAAACTGCTGAAATTTTAACTACTGCACAGTCATCAAACTGCTCCTTAATTCCTGAAGTGAGAATCATTGAGTCCAGAGGAGTCTCTTGAGCAGCATTTGTTGGAGCCTGGATGATTTTGGAAGAAAACTGACCAGTATGTGAGACGAGAAAGTTGGCTGTCTTGGCACAGACTACTTTCAGTTCTTTGTTCTAAATTTACTGTGCTTCTGTGCAAATGTAACACAAGGTGAGCATACCAGTATACTATGTTTCTAACCTTAATCTTCCTGCATCAAGGGCACACAGGGATGCGCTCAGTTTAGCTGGCTCCCTTCCTCGGTTTCCACATAGAGAGATACAACTCTGAGAAAGTTTGCTCAGACAATGGAATGCTTACGCAAATAATATGAGCACTAAGTCAGCCAATCGGTATAACTAATCATATGTAATAGCGACACATGCTTGAGAGCTGTAACCCTATAAAAGAGCTGTATCTGTAATGAATAAATGGCTTGACTTAGCATCATATTGATGTCTCCTGTCATTCCTGTCCCTGCACGAGGAGCTGAAGTAAAGACCCGGACAAGCATTCTCTAATAATTTCCTGGTGTAGATTGGGTTTTTGTCCATTGATGGCAATTATCTACAAGTAAAACAGTAAGTCTATGCAGAATAGTTTTATCTGTCTGAGTGCTGGGTAAAGTGGAAAACAATATTTAAAATATTGTAAATAGAAGGAAAAAAGGGCTGCTACTTTTGTTAATAAAGATAAAGCAGTGTAGGCCTAATGGAAGGATAAACTACTATTAAGTATAATCCCTGTAGTATTTCTGACTTTCAGTGTGCTGACAAAAGGTTTTATCTTATGATGGCAATGGAAATTTTACCTTTTTATTTGGTTGGTTTTTTGTAGTTTTGTTTGTTGCTTGGTTTGGTTTTTTGGTTTTTTTTTTTTTTTTCAATTTAAAAACACTAAACACTACATTGGTACTCTGGCCTCTCTTTGTACCTTGTTCTTGTTTCTGAGTGACTCAATACAAGAATGATGGTTTTTAGTGGTGCCTTGCATCCTGTCTGTGTTCTAAGGAGGGTAACCGCCTGAGTTTTTCTCTCTCTGATATTCTCCTTAAAACCAGCTTCTGCTGGTGATGTGTCCTCCCCTGAGTCCCTCATCTGTAACTTCTAGGTTCCTTCTATTCTCCCCTGCCAGCTGTTGGTGGTAAGTGAAATGAATTACTTAGTGAATTAGAGATCTCTCTGTACAGAGGCACACAAGTGCTGCTAATGAAATTCCACTTGCTGCAGAGAGGAACTCAGCTACACCAACCTGCCACCTGCCTGTCGTTGCCTTGATTTTCCTTCCTGGCAGACTTTTTAAACCTACCTTTGCCTTCCCAGCATCTGAAAATACCAGATGACAAAACTGGCAAATGTTGATTTTGTGATTGTAAATTCTTTTATTGATAAAAGACGCCAAAGTAATGTAGTCAATGTGAACATAATTGATTGAGTAGATGCCTCCTTATTCAAAGTACTGCTTTCTTTAATACCAGCCACTGAACACCACATACAGGAGGAGAGTTTAACCACATCAGACCAAACCATACAATACAAAGATCCTTCCAGAACCTATCCCCAGGAACAGGAGGACCAGCAATACAACTGACTTGAGGAGCACAATGCTGGGAAGAGTAATGCTGGTTTGTCTCTTCCCAGTGTGAGGAGACAGCTCAGGTATGCATTCACTGAACCATTTCAGCGTCACTCCAGCATTAACAGCTGTGGAAATGAACTTGAAGCAATAGCACTGTGGGGTTGTGTTCAGTTTTCAGTGGATTTTCAGTTGCATCCCATGGGCCCCTTGGTGGTGGGAAGGTACAGGTGAGCTGTTTGAGACAGAGACCCTCTTCTGTTTGTGCTCATTTACTGCTTATCATGATGCTGTGTTTGCCCACAGGAAGGATGCTCCTGCAAGTTGTGACACTAAATGCTAGTGCTTGATGGCTTGGGTGTGGTAAACTCTGTGTTGGGCCTTTCAGTTAAGCAGCAAATTGTTAGGGTTCAAAGCAGGTGAATGGGGGAGTTTTATGCTTGCCCTAAAACTGATCCATTTTCAAAGCAGCGTTTAGAGGTTGCTACATGAATAGACAAGAGAAAGTTTATAAATATTTAAATTTATTACATTTATTGCTGGGTAGGATAGAGCTCCTGCATCCTGTCAGTCTGTTGTTCTTTTTTCCCTTGCTCAAATCTCAGATTGGTTTGGGCTCCTCTCTTCCTGTCTCCAAGTAACCTTCTCTGAGAGATGGAACAAAGGTGCTCCTTGCAGGAAAAGAGGCACTAAGTGGTCACCTCAGCACGCTCAATCCTTGTGCTGAGTTGCCGAGTTGCTGCTGTTTGGGTTAGTCAGCCTCCTCTGGCCAGGTCCTCCCTGAGTCCAGCTTGTGCCACTGGCCCCTTCTTCTCAGCCTCTGTGAGGTGTTACATATTTCTTGGATGCCAGCTGGCTCTGTGAGGTGTTACATATTTCTTGGATGCCAGCTGAAGTTCAAGGTTCACATTTGTTCAGCTTCTCTTTGCTGTTCAGTTGTTTGTTCCCCCTCCCCCCGCCCCCGCTAGTCTCCTGAACAGGGATCCTCAAGGAGTGGAGAGATTGGCTGGGAGCTAGCAGCCTGCACCCTCTGCACTCATCGTGACTGATGCAGTTCCCATCCAGAGATCTGGTGGGAACAAGAAGCCACCCAGCTGCAGGCTGCAGGGTGTGCTCTGCTCTGACACAGGTACTGGACTGGCAGCACAGAGTACAGCTGTAGAGGTGTGCTCAGGGAGAGGAACTCCTCTGCTTAGTGACAGAGCTCCAGAAGGAGGTGAGGAAGTTGAAGAGTGTCAAGGATTGTGAGAGGGAGACATATGAGTGGAACTGCACCCAACCTCCCCTGGGACAGACCTGTCAGGCAGACAAGGTGCGTGGTACTGAGGACTCCCTGTCCTCTCCATCCAGCAGAACATGGTAATTTAAGGTATAGGGCACAGTGGTGACAAGTTCTTGCCAAGTGCAGCAGGTGTGTCTCCTCTGAGACTTCCTCATCACCCCAAGGATGTGTGTATGGCACCAAGACTGTTAAGAGTTCAAGGAGCATCTGGATGAGACTCGATCATATGGTTTAGTTTTACATAGTCCTGTGAGGAGCACGGAGTTGAGCTTGATCTGTTTGGGCTGCTGCCAACCCAAGAATCTGTGATTCAAACCAAGGGATGGCAGCATTTGCTTCTGGAAAGAACTTGGCTGCAGAGACAGGAACTGCTTGGAAATTCAGGCTGCCTTTGGCTGTCTGTGATCAGCCAACAGGGCCATGCAGTGCAGTAGGAAACAGCCCCTTCTTCTGCCTTCCAGCTTTCATTCAGGAGCTGCTGGGGGTCTAGTTGTAGACCTAGGCCCTTTTCAATCAGTGCTGACTGAATTCTGCCTTTTGCTGTCAGCATTTCAGAGGGAATGAAGCAAAACCCTATCCTCACCTCCCTGCCATGAGTTACTTGCCTCTGTTGCTCTGGCTGCATCCATTTCAGCTGCCATGTTCCCAGACATCTCCCCACGACTGCCCAGGGACAGAGTGCACCCCATGCTGGGCTTGGGGTCTGTTTGCTGCATGGCGTTGATGTGGGTCTCAGCTTGGTGGGGTCAGCTGTTGTTTGAAAACTGAAGACATGGTAGGAGCTAAGTGTTGGGATCCCCTCCAGTATCTGGCTTCCCCCTCCATGGTGCTTTACCCCCATGCATAGGTCTCAGCAGTGGACAGGGAGGATGCTGCACAAATACCAGTTTGCACTGGTGCAGCCTCCTGGGTCCAGAGAAGGATGTAAACACTGCCTGTTTGGTCTGCTGTCCTTTTGCAGGTCCCTTTTCATCACTGTGGCTCTCTAGGGCTGGTTGCTTGGGTGACTGCCCCTCTGCCCCCTTCAGAGTGGGAAGGGCTGCCCACTGCATGGGAACCCAGCTTGAAGGTGTGTGCCAGTAGTGACACCCCATAGCCACATTCCATGTCCCCAGTGGGCTCTGTGCCCACCAGTGTGTCATGCAGCAAGGTTGGAGCTGCTGGGGGGGTGGGCACTAGTGGTGTGGGTCTGGGCATGCAGGAGGTACATGGAGAGGCAATCCCACAGCGGGGTCTGGTGCAGGGCTCATCTCAGCAGAGCCTGCAGCCTGCAACACCTCAGTGGAGGCAGTGACAAGCAGCCTTTGGTTTTCCTCTGTAAATCCCTAAGGATAGCCCTTGGCAGCAGGTGGCATCACCTCCCTTTCCAGTGCTGAGGGCTGGCAATAGACAGGGGGACCATACAATGCCCACCCCCTGCCAGGATGGGAGAGGTGCTACCTTGGCTGCTGCAAAGCCTGAGAGGCAGGGACCCTCCTCACTGTGCAAACTGGGGATTTGAGAAGTTAGTGGTTGCTGGCTGTTCCATCCTCACTCCAGACTGGAAAGTGTGGGGCAGACTCTGCTCCCAGCCCTTCTCAGCCACTCCAAGGCTGCTGTGAGCTATTTTCGAAGTGCTGCCTTCACTCAAACAGTAACTGGGGTGGGACTGGGTGTGGGGGATGGGGTGGTGGTGACACAGCAGCTCTGTCCATACCTTCTCCTTGGCATACTCCAGCCAGCCCATACCCAGCACCTCATTCCCATCCAAAGAAGGGACCCAGTACCCCTTGCTGCAGATCACTGACCCCACTCCCAGGCTCCTGTCTCCTGAGCTGAGGAATTCACTTTCTCACCTCTCCTTCTTGCTGTGGATCACTCAGGGAGGTTTCTGCTTCCCACTCCTCTCTCTTGGCCACATCCTGGAAAGGAGGGAGAGGGCCAGTCTGTTCTCCCCCTCTCTTGGCACAGGGCTCACTTGCAGATACTTGGGGAGGAGATACATGGACAGAGAGGATCTCAGATCACACCTTCCAAGAGCCAGACAAAGGTTCAGGTTTATTTCACTGCTGCTTTCAAATCCATTTGGCCTCTTCCTTTTTAAGTGTACCAGAAGACAAGGATGGTGAACAGTCCATGCCACTTAATCCCCACTTCACTTTGGGCTCTGCCAGGTGGTCAGAGCCTGCCATGGTGAGGACAAGTGCCCATGATTCTGCTGAGCCAGCTGGGGTGAGGAGGGGAGGCTCTTGTCCTTGTTTAACCCAAGCCAGCAGCTAAGCATCACACAGCCATTTGCTCATTCCCCCATACTTCATAGTAGCTCCACACCAGCTACTATGAAGAAAATCAACTTCACCTCAGCCAAAAGCAGCAGAGCCCTGCTCTGGGTCATCTGCAGGTATTTGGAGTGGCTCCTTGCCCAGTGATGCAGGACCTTTGGCTGCTCTCCCCATGGTGCTGGTGAAAAAGCCAAAAGTCAGATTTATTGCATGTTAACCTCAGGCCCAGTGAGCAGAGAGTGCCGCTGAGATGTGGTTAGTCAAAAATGAACCAAACACTGTAGCGGCAATCAACTTCTCTGAGCTGCTGATCCCACTTCTGAAGAAATGCCCTCAGGAGAAGTCACAGACCAAATCCATAAGGCGAACTGCTGGGAATTGACACAAGACAACAGAGCTGCTCAGGCTGAGAGTCTAAACTTGCCAGCTGGAGTGTGCAGTCTTATACACAGGCCCCTCTGGCTTTCCTCTCCCTGGGCATTCGCAATGGCCCAAGTGGTTAATCGGCTTGGAAGTAACTGGTTTCTTTGGCCCTACTTACGGTTATGCTTATTTCACCCTGAAGCACACCCAAGCTCTCCTGTGCAGAAGGATCCCACACCATGGTAAAGCAGACATGTAAAAGGCTGATGTGCTGGTGAAGGGAGGGATGAGACTCTCCCCGCCTCCCTCCCCAACTGTCAGGGAAAGTGCCAGAGGCCCCAGTCACCCACTGGGAGGGAAGACCCTATATCCCTCAGCTCTGGCACTGCTCATAGTGATGGCATGAGAGATTTTGCTGGCTTAGCAGGTGACAGCCACCACCTCCTGTCTCCTGAATGGGTCAGGGCAACCAGGGCAACAGGAGGAGACTCAGCAGCCAGGGACATCCACCCCTCCTAGGTGTCACCAGTTTGCATTTCCATCTCCCTTGCATTTCCATGCTCCCTTCTTTGTTACACCTGAAGCCAGCAGACGTCATCTGAGTTTATCAAATATTTGTGAACTGTACATTTGTTCCTTTGCCAGCTAATGTTTAGTCGTAGCATTGTTGGAAACATAAAGCTTTGGGAAGCAGGTGAACGTTGTTTGTCTTACACAGCTTAGGGGCAAGGGGAAGTAGCAGCAGCAGGAGCCTGCTCACATGCCTCTGTGCCTGATCCCTGCAAACAGCACAGCAACATGAGCCACCAGCTCTTACTGAAACGTTTATTAAGATTGAATTTCAGAACAACAGATCAGAACACAATGTCTTGTGGAGTAGAATATTTCTAAATTGATTTTCCTCTTCTATGCACAAATGAAAAAAAAAAAATCAAGATTATACAAAAAAGAACAGAAAGTGCAGAACACAACAAAACAGTTCTCATGCAACAAATCTTTTTTTTTTTAACCTTTCAACAGAAAATAAGCTCAAGTGTAGAAATAAAAATCATACATACAACATTATGTCATCTACGCATTCAAACATTCATCTGTGACATTACTTTTCTTAATCCCTTTTTCCTCATAAAACAACATTATGTGTTTAACACATGCTTATTAACATTGCTAAACTCAGCAAGAGCTATTATAGTGCCCCAACTTAATAAGTTGATAAAAAAGTAGTTGTCATATGGCCAGTTCACAAAGGAACTAAATATTTTTTTTTTTTAAAGATTTTATTTTTCCACTATGAGATGCCTATATGCAGCTTTCTATTAATATGAGGCATTTAAAATAAGCTGGTCATTGGGCTACCAAAAGGGCTTAGTGTTCATGTTACATCAGAAAAAAAGAGATAATAATATTGGGAGCTGCCAATTTGTTAAGAGAAAAAGTCTGGGGTTTGGGGCTATTAACTACAATTTGATTATCGGTAAGGACTGAAAAGGTGCAGACAAAGTAAGAGGATGAATTGGGCTGAATGCTCCAAGAGCTTCTGCCCCAGATTCAAAATTTAAGAAGAAATGTATCAGAAAATGTGAGTTTGAACTGTGTCCTGGGCTTTCACTGCAGCTTTAGCAGGTCACAAGGGTATTAAAAGCCTTTTAATCTTAGCAGATGTCCTCTTCTGGAGAGGGAAGATAACTGTCCCTCCTGGACATCCTCTGAGGTCTCCTGCACTCCCTGGGGCAAGGGAAAGTGAGGTTGAAAGACAGGTGAGCTGCAGAGCTGCTTGGGCTGAGGAACCAAAATTAGTTTTCCGGGAGATGATGTTAATTGAAATTAGAGGAAAAATGAATGAGCAGGCCTTGGCACTGCTCGTGCCATATTACGAAAAGGCAGCTGAGCCTCTTTTTTTTTTTTTTTTTTTTGCTGTTACTTCACACAATTTCCTAACTGTCTGGGCTGCTCTGGGTCTCAAAATCAAAACACCAGTTGATACTTGAGCTTCTGCAGCTTGCCTCTGCCAATGGCTTGTTCTGGATGCAACATGAGAAACAGAAAACTTTGGGTAGCTCCACTTTTGAAAAATGACCATTTTCAACGCACTTTACAAACGTTCGGCTTTGTCGTTTAAGGAAGAATAACAGCTAGAGGACTCTCACCATAAAGTTTCTGCAAAGAAAAATAAAATTTGGTATTTCTTCTACACAGTCATTAAGAACATTTCTGTGCAACATTTGGTGTTCGTTACATTTATTTGGCCTATTAAAAGGAAACGAGGACAAAACAGCTGCAAATGAAACCAACTTCTCTTTCACAATAGATACTTCAGATGCCAAAGCTGCTACATGTGCTTGGAATATCATGCAGGAGTTTACTTACTCAGTTAAATAGGATACATATTTATAGCTGAGCTCGTCTGCCATGGGACTAAGATGAGGGAAACCTGGAAGAACTCGGCTGCAAACATTGTCAAGTACAGTGACAAAGAGCACACAACCACAAGGCTGCTTTGGCCCAAGCAGTGTGTCTGTCAGTATCTATACACAGACACGCACATGCCCACCTGGAGAAAAAAAGCTCTCGGTGACTCAACTGCAGCTCATGGTGGGGACCGGACAAGGGATGGCACACGACCTGGTTACACAGAATTGCTGCAAACGTGAGCAACCACCAAAACCAGACACTGGCCTCTGCGATGCCCCTTCACAGAGAAGCCCCCACCTGAACTCTTCTCTGCCCAGGAACAAACTTTGACTTTCTCCACCTTTATTTGGAAATGTGATCTCAAACTCACGGCTGAAAAACCCTACTGGTACCAATGAAAATCCTGCCTTTAAGTGTTGACATCAGAAGGAGGCCAAGCTCGACACAAACTAAGGGCAGGCAGATGCATTTCTAATGATGGAATTTGAGTTTTTCCTGAGGTACCTGGCAACAATCACTGTTGTCACTGTCATGCCAAGTGCTGCAGGAGTTTAGATCAGACTGGAGAGGAATGAGAAAGGCTCAGCCCTCGCTTCCCTGCCTCTGTGGAAAACCTCACACAAGCCTGTTTCATCATGGGGTCCACACACCAGCATCAGCATTGGCCAAGAAAAACAGGAGGCTGAATTTGCAGCTGCCTCCTTTTCAGGCTGCGGTACCAGGAATATTTCATAGTCTAGAAAAAGGCTCCAAGTGAAAGGGGAAAAGGACACTGTGTTTCAAGCAGCGCTAGCCTTTGTTGGATTTACTGGCTTCCCCCCTTCTGATGATGAACAACCCACATCTTTCCGTAACTGCTCACTGCCAGTGCTAGCTAACGACCAGATTTGTGTTATTAAAAAGCTATTTAGGTAATAAATCTCTATGAAAGTCATCTAACCAGCAGCAAGAGAAACATTCCTTAGAAATTATTGCTTTTGGAGTATGAAATTGCCATTGACAAACAGATCTGACTGGACTCTAGCAATAAGCAGTGCAAAATGCACACTATGCCTTTCTGAGTGGTTGAAGTTTGAGCTTCTCTGCTCTCATGAAACATTTCTAGATGTGCAGCTTTCTAACTGCAGCTCTCAACAGCCTGAGCACTAACAGGGTCTTGTGTGCATGGTGTTGCACCTCACCGGAAGGACTGCAGCAGAACATGTTGAAATTATTTACAGTACAGAGCAACACAGAACAAACCTACTAAACCCGAAGCCTCCTGCAGTAAAGGTACAAAGAGATGGAGCATGTGGGATGAATCTGACTACAGTAATACTGACAAGTAACAAACAATGCTCATTGTCACTAGGAATAAGATAAAGCCACTTCAACTCTCTCTTCCCACAACTTCTGCAATAAACACATAAATTGTACTATTTTACCTTTTAATTGTGACCAAAATAATTTCTGTATCAAAGACAAGGGACACACACACACAAAAAAAGAGAAAAAAAAAGAAAAAAAATTGCCCACACTACCCTGAGAAGTGGTAGGGCTAGAAAGAAAACTCTTGAGTTCAAGTTGAAGCTTTACTATGAAAGATCTTGGGAGCCCTCACCAGCAAGCACAGTGGAAAAGCCAGCGTGGTGGTTTCACCACTTGCCTGGCCAAGGTACAGGAGATACTTTGGCAGGAGCTCCCCCAAGTTAATTCTTCTGGCAAGACTACGAATACTTCAGTGCATTTACAATGGATAATTATTTCCTTCGCTTTAAAGGGGAGTGAAACAGAGCTTCCTGCTACACGGCAGCCTGCATGTTCACGTGGAACAAGCAGCAATTAAACGGCCCCATAAACAACTCCAAATATGGATCTTAGCATCCAACTTGTAGAAAGACAGCTATGCTGGCTGGGACAAAATTGGACCTTCCCTGATTTTCATTGAAACCCTCTGGGTTCAAAACATCCTCCCTCCTCATCCTTGCCCTGACTGAGAATAAATGTGAGCTTGCCCCCCAAAACAGTTTTCACTCTGCTGGGTGCGAAGTAAGGGGGAGCTTCAACTTCTCCTCCCTCTTTGCTGCTAGGCCTTCATCAGCTTGATGGTGCTGTGAAAGAAGTTTTGGCTTACAAAGATGCAGTGTGGAGTAATGGTGATTTGAAACCACACTGACCAGTGAAGCTCATGGGGGAGGGGGTAATTATGGCTGCCACCAGCCAAAAGATGCAGATTTTTAAACTATAGAACCTTTCCAGAAACAGAGATTAAAGTAGGGAATACTTGACAACCAAGTAGAATCCTCAAGAAGCTTTAAAAAGAAAATATTAAAGCCACTTAAAAAAAAAATGTCTATCTCAGTGTGTATTTTACATGAATGCTAGCTATGAGGTGAAACACAACTGAGGTCTGCTCTATATGAGCTTCACCGGAATATATTAAATGTAAATGAGATGATAAAATTCACGTCGGAAGTTCAGTTAAAGTACTTCTCACATCTGATTTCTTCAATAAGGTCTCATATTCTTCAGTAGTATCATTCCCCTGTCTGAACACAGTTCACAGTATGTGTTCTAAATTAAAAAAAAAAAAAAACAAAAAAAACCACACCTTAAAGAAAAAAAGCCTTTCTAAGAGACTTGGAAGAAAGTCCAGCAAACCACAGCCCACCCCAAAGTCCTGTGTGATTAGATGTACTTTAGTGCTTGGCTATTTCACCAGCCTAAAAAACAACCCAGCCACTCCTGAGAGCAGAGGGCAGCGGCACCGACTGAAAGCCTTCAGCTAAGAAACACACCTGTGCCACCAGGAAGTGGTCAGTGATGCTGGCCAAGACCACGCGTCAACCTCACACATCCCAAAACATACATTTCTTAAATACACTGATACTTCAAGTAATCGAGTAAAAACTGCTTTTCAGTTTGAAATAGATACTCTTCTGTCAAATGACTATATTGCAGCATGAGTTACACATGCACTTTAAAGTACGGTAGCATGAGAAGACTGAGGCAGCAGAAATCTTACAAGGAGCTGTGATTTGTCTGTGTAGCACATGGATCGACTGCAGCCCGGAGGTCCACGCAGAAGTAAGTAAATAGCATCACAAACACTTCTTCTAAGATGACAAACAGGAGTTCAGTTTCTAAAGTTGCTTTAAATGGCTGCTGGATCTCTGAGCTTTGGCTGCCCATGGATTGAGGCCCACTGCTAGCGATCCAAATACTTACTCTAAATCCGATTAGCACACCTCTTTCAAGCTCTTCACAGAAAAATGTCTTTGCACCGCAGCTATGTCCTGAATCAAGGAAGGGGGTATGGAGATTGTGCTGATGACACTGGTACAGCAGCTTGGAAGAGTTGCAGCCTACAATTCCTGTGGCAAAGGGACTGGAACGGCAACACATGCTAGTGGATTGAATTTTAAGGCCCCGAAATTGTTTCTGACAGATTTTTATACACCCGGACTATGACATAAAGTGACAGAGGTAGGCCTTCAGTTTATCTTGTACTGACACTGTGCCTTTACATTGGCTGTTGCATTCCCAGCCCGCAGGTTAAAGGATCATAAAAAGTGCAATTAATCAACGACTTTCTTTTTCCATCAGACAGAATCCACATGCACCCTCCCACAAAGCTGACCCCAGAGACACCCTTTCTCCATGGCAGCTTCATCCAGAGATGATCAGGTTTAAATGCCAAGAAAACCCCCAAGTTCACCGGCACACAAAACTCCCAGATAAGAATTGTCACAACGTATTCCAACAACATTCACCAAATTCAGCACTTGTGATAAAAACCTGTCAGTGCTGGTCACCTCTTCCCAGCTGCTGCTCCTTCCATCTACACCCAGTTAGATCACATACCCAATGTCACCCTCTCCTGACATGCAGCAGACTTGGGAGTAGTTGTTGAACAGTATGACTGAAAGGATTCACTGCAATTCGTCAGAATCTGCAGTAATTGCTTTTGTTTTTCTTGAAAGTAATTGCAAATAAAACGATTCTGTAGTAATTGCACTAACAAAATCATGAAGCCAACATGAACATTAAAGAACTGTAGCTGTTGGACTGATAATACCATGCTCATGAAAAAAAATTGATCAAGATGTGTGTTTGATTCAGCTATTACACTAGGGAAACCTGAAATGTTCAGACAAAAAACCCAGCAAGAGACTAGAAGTCAAGATAGCTTCCATTTTCAGTTAGTTCAAAACCAACCCAAAATGTAATTTTTCTACCTGCTAATTGTATACACTGTGAGTCTCATGCAGATTAATAAAACTTATTCCAAGTCTAAATGTATTCTTAATAAAAAAGTGTTCAGAAATGACATTTCTAAGTTGTAGAGAAAGTAATTAGCATTGTAGCTACCTGTTCAAACCTATATAAAGGACTACAGAATTTCATTTACACTTTTGCATGAAACTGCCTTTTTTTCTGTAATTTTATTGCAAGTAATGAAGATCCTAATCTGCTTTCTTGGAGGAAATTAAAAAAAAAAAAAAAGAGTTCTTGATCCTGCACCTTGACTCCTTGGAATGTGGGTGATCAGCAAGCGATGTCCTCACACGGCTGACTCGCTCTCCAGCTCCGACGCAGCAGCTCCCTTGCGCGTCAGCTTCAGCACAGTTGGCTTCTCTGAGCTTGTGCCGTTGCCTTCAACTGCCTCTGGAGGACCTAGTCCTTTCTGTTCTTCCTTTGGCTCTTCATTGACTTCAGGGTAAATCACCAAGAAAGTAGCTGTCAAAAAACCCAGGAAGGATCCCACTGAAGCCACCATGGGAATGACTCTGACTGTGCCAACTGCATCCACCACACCACCAAGAGCAGAGGCCACAAGGATCTGGGAGATGTAAACTTGACAGGACAGAATAGCGCAGTCTATGCCAAATCCTCGTTTTGAGTTCCCAGGGCTATGGTGAATGTACTAGAAAAGGACAAGAAACATGTTAGGAGGTAAAACAATGGATGAAATAAATGAGAAAAAATAGTTGAAAATAGATTTATATACTACTATCTGCCTCAAATTTCTCAGATGTGGTCAACTCAACACCATCCCTGTGCATCACACAGGCTGTAAGAGTCCAGAGCAATGACTTCCTTATCTACTATTTACCAACAGCCTCCTCATCTTGCAACAACAGGCAGATATTTACTGGGGCACTCCTAGTGTGAACTGGGTCCAAGATTAGGTTTTGAAAAAAAAAAAAAACTTGACAGGAAACAGTGGCAATTATTTTTTATGATTATAAGAAAGGAGTCCTCCTTCCAATCCCAATGCAGAAATATATTAAAATAAATTACCCTTTGTAATTCAAATGGAACAGTTCTACAAAGTGGAAAGTACATCTGTGCTTATTTCCAGCAGGATCTGTTTGTCCTACATAACCCTAGAAGCACAGCTCCATTTCTGGACTCACCTCAATATCCAAGACTGTGAAGAACCTGACTAATGCTAATGTAATACACCAAACCCAGCAGTAACAATGAGGTATATAACCAATACTCCAGTAATTATTTCACATGCACCCAAATCCTTTTATGCCTCAGCACAGGGTAAAGGAATCTTGACTCCACTGAGCCAATGTGATGCTAATATAATTTGATTTAAGTAGCAGTTCTTGCTATTTACCATCAAGGGTGAATTTGTGCTTTGGGGCACATCCCAGCAAAGAATGTCTCTCAAATAGTGGGATTTAATAAATCCATTTTTGCTACTGTGATCTTCAGAGAAATGCGAATGCTCAGCCTTCATTAAAATACTCAAAACATTCCACATACCTCTTTAATATCATGGTATTGTCCCAAGAGGGCGTAAGGGCAGTAGGAGATACTCATGGAGACTATTCCCATAGTGCTGATCATTATCATGGTGACGTACACGTTGGGGAATATAGCCATCACTGCGGTGCCAAGAGAGAAACCCAGTGTGCCCAGGATGTAAATCACTTTGATACTAAGGTCATAGTTGTCCAAATATTTCTGCAACAAGGCTGCAGAGATGAAGAATAAAACATAAAGATCAGTTTACTCGGTGATGTTTTATGGTATTGATGTGGCCACGACAGCTTGATAGACTGTTTAGGACTTGGATGCTCACTGTGCATTTGGCTTGTCTAAGTGGCATAGCTCGGCCCTCATTGGGACAAGAAGGGATTGCTCCCTCAGAAACTGGAGAAAGAACGAGCTCAGGGACTTGCTTAAACCGTGCTACAGGCTTGAGGCAGAACAAAATGCTTTGAAACTCAAATGTGGTCCACTCAGTCCATTCATTAATTTAACCCATGTATTAACTTTATCAGTGCGGGTACAGGCTGAGCACAGAGGAGATGCTAGCACAGGCAGATCTGCTGAACAGGTGATCAGATCATGGATGTTTATGGCCACATTTCAGTCTGTGCTCAGAAACAAGCTGCCCACTTGAACTTCACTTTGATGTGTCTCAACAAAAAGGCAGCCCACACCACACTGACCTGTGCAGATGTGCCTGTGCACGTGCTGCAAAAGGCAGAATTTAAGTATGGCAAACCCTCTCAAGTTCAGTCTGTTCCAAGGTCAAATTGCCTGTACTTGGTTTATCTGTTATTAAAGAGCATGAAAGACTTTCAGAAATACGTATTTATCATTTTGATTTGAAAAAACAGC
This sequence comes from Ramphastos sulfuratus, assembly GCA_013399055.1. Lineage (NCBI taxonomy): Eukaryota > Metazoa > Chordata > Aves > Piciformes > Ramphastidae > Ramphastos > Ramphastos sulfuratus. The sequence goes on from WBNM01012200.1 coordinate 171,072, forward strand.
CCTTGCAAAAACCTGACATATGCTTGGATCTACTAAAAAGCCTATTTTCAGTTTCCTGATGACTTGCTAAATACCATTCAGTATCCTTTGATACCATTGTGTGCTTTATGCCACTTAACCTCTCTGGTCATATCTCCACCTCTGCATTTGGAGAGATTTTTTTAAATGTTGATTCTTAAAGAAGTTTCTCCGCTTATGACCACGTGAAATGCTTTTCCAAAGCATTTGTCACCACAAACAGGGAAGGGAATGCTAAGTGAAACAGAACTATTTTTAGCTTGCAAATACATGCATTCCACTGTCTCTGCAGTCTCTTACCTGAACAAACAGCAGCAGTAGCAGCATAAATAACCAGTCCCCAGCATCCCATCTGAACTCCAGCATTATAGGCATGTAACTCAGTTGAGTTAGAAGGGGCCTGCAACAAACAAATGTAAAGTTGTTTTCTTGTAACAAGCATATCTCAGAAATGAGTAACTGTAAGCACAGAAACACAGAATGGTTTGGGTTGGAAAGAGTCATCTATTTCCAACCCCCCTGCCTTGAGCAGGGACACCTTCCACTAGGCCAGGTTGCTCAAGGCCTTATCCAGCCTGGCCTTGGAACGTGTCCAGGGAGAGGGCATCCACAACCTCCATGGGCAACCTGTTCTAGTGCCTCACCATTCTCACTGTAAAGAATTTCTTTCTAATATCCAGTCTAAATCTGCCCTCCCCAAGCTTCAATCCATTCCCTTTCATCCTATCACAAGCCCTTGTAAAAATTCCCTTCCCAGCTTTGTCGTAGATCCCTTTCAGGTAACTGGAAGGCACCACAAAGCATTCTCTTCTCCAGTCTGCCAATGGTAACTGTTCTCTTACCTTTGGATCACCCTGAAAGATGACCTGTCCCATGAAATCTGTATAGAACACAGCTTCAGCAATGATGGAGAACCAAGTTAAGAGGTGACAGACACACAACCTCAGCAGCTCCTTTGGCATCTTTAGCATTGACAGCCACAAGAGTCTGACAGTGGTTTCAGTTTCCCCTTCTTCGCTCTCAGTGTCTCCACTTGAATTTGTCGTGCCACTCTGGTTCCTGTGTCTGTATCTCTGTCGCTGTCGCTTCTGCATGTCATAGATGTCATTCATGCTGCGTGAGGACTTGATCAAGACGATGGCATTGGCCCGGCGAAAGCGGTAGCGGTGAGAGCCTATTTTGCCGTAGTAGGAGAAGGTGTAGGAGGGCTGACGGTAGAACATGTGCCTCCGCCTTCGCATGGAGTTTGAAGTACTGGATTGTTTCATGCCTATTGTAGCATGTCCATTGAGGAACTCTTTTGGTAGGGACCCATTCAGGTTTGGAACTTTGTCTTCATTTAAGCGATTATCAAGCAACATTTCCTCCTCTTTCTCATTGTCCCTGAGGAAAGCAGACAGGTGGTTGAGTTTGGACTTCGTGATCTCTTGGCTTGTGTTGTGGGGAGTGTTTGGATATGAAGTATCCTGAAAAATGGAAGGTTCAATGTCATGGAGAAAAAGCAGCTCTGATTCAATTTCCAGCGTAGCATCGGGCATGTGCAGAACCGAGTCACTCTTACTTCTTACAATGTTCACCTCAAGGAACTCCATATTGAGATCATGCTCTGACTGAACATCGTCGTGAAACATAGAGGCTCCATAAGGCTCTTCCTCACTAATTACATTCAATCGATTGAGAGGAGGGAGACTACCACTGAATTTGACACTAGAAAGTGTGTCATCTCCATCATCAGTCCTGTCCTGCTGAGGGTTATATTGTTCTTCTTCGATGCTAAAAAGGTGGAGAGCAACAGAGACAGAGAAAATAATGGCTGCAAAGAAGAAAAGGACTTGCTCTTGAGATTTAAAAATACCACCCAAGAAGGTCTGTGTCCAGTCCAGCCCTCCCAACATATAACCAATTGCTCCTCCAAGACCTGTGGAAGAGGAAAAAAAAGGAGAAATTAGTTCATGAAAAATCAATTCAGTTACAACTTAGTCATCACAAATATCTGACAGCTGTCAAAAACATATTGACTAACTACATACCAGCTGAAAACGCATGAATATTAAGGGCCATGTCTTGCTCTTCACTGTCCACCACATCCAACAAGTAGGCCCGAATTGGCCCTTCCGTTGCATCAGCACAGAAGTCCAACACCACTACACCAAGCACTGTGAGGACTATACCAATGGGCTGCTTGTCCGGGACATCGCCAATAGCCAGACCTGAGGAAAAATGGAAAAGGAATCTGAGCTTGTCAGTTAAAATGGCAGAACTACAAAGAGCAAGGTTAAGCTTCTTAAGAGGAAGGTGGTTGATGCGCTTATTGGAAACATTCCTTTACGGAATAAAATGCCATACGTGGTCTGAGCCAAGGATTATGTTTCTGCATTTGTAGACTGATGTCTATTTTTCAGTATGTTATTTTTAAAGTTCCCCTCAAATTGGATATTATTTCATGTTTCTCATATGTATTTTCCTTCAAATGCTGAAGGCTGTTTTAAAAAGGATAGCCTTGGTGGGAAAAATGAGCACCCAAAACCAAAATGCCATGCTTCATCTGTCAGTTACAAACATAGGTAACTGACCTGCTAGCAGCATTCCTGACATGGAGCCTGACACGCAATTTGGTGTAACCCCTTCACCATTCTCTTTGCTTTTCTTGAACACTTGTATTTTCTAGATCACTTTTACAAGCAAAACTTTGAAGGATGAAGCAACATGAAGGTATTTTGCATTGTAAAAAGCATCAGTCAGCTTCTGGTGATAGCCTGGCATGAAATGCTTTTTTGTCTACAGACTAGAAAGGCAGCATTTAGTTTGAAGCTGGAGAATTTGTCATGAAACAAACCATTGACAAAAGCATGCATTACTTAAATCAGAGAAATTTAGAAGTTACACATGCAAGCCATTAGCGTAACAGAGGAAAAGGACTATGGAAAGAGATGAACTGGCTAAGCCACCAACACTCATCTAAATCTCAGCTGTGATGATTCCTGCATATTCAGTCCTCGTTTATACCAAGCCCTCTAAAAGCTAAAGTTTATTTATATGTGTTCCATGCCAAGTTGAGCCTTGCAACAGAAAACACCAACTTTATATTTGTTAGAATCAGCAGAACGTTGCGTGAAGCAAAGAGAACAAGAGCCAAATAAGATCCATACACTGCTGCTCTCCTGGCACATGGGTGTATTACTATTAGGGTCAGCCAGCCCCTTTTTCAGCTTGCTCTTGAGCACTTTGTTCCCCCTCCCTATGACTCTTATTGCCAGAGGCCAGGTTATGAAAAAGGGTATGATAAAATGACCACTTCATTTTTGCACAATCACCTGTAGCCTCAAATTGAAATTAGGATTGCAAGTAACTGGTGACTAAGGGTAGGAATACCTCAATTAAAGAAAGACTAATATTGCTTTATCATATTGTGCATTTGCTTTAAGTGGTAGCTCAAGTGCTGTCTGAAGCTGAACATTTGTAGCAAATTTCTGTCATCTAGTATGGAACAGAAGATGATGGAATAGCTGTCACTTCAGTTCACTCCAGACTCACTTTCACACTGTGTAGCAACAACCTCTGTGTTTTAAAGAAGTTTAATTGCACAGAAATACCACTGGAGTATCTGGAAAGCACAGGTTTTCTAGAAAGCGATGCAACAGAATTTATTAACTGTGCCACAAAGAGTTAATGAAAAATCAAAGACAATATTTTGGGCTGATGTATAAGAAATTGAGACACTTCAAAATAAGTCTGTAAACTGTGTATGAGGTTTGCTTGCCACTATCAATAGCTACTAAGCTAAACTGCTGTGTGGCAGTAAGAGCTTCTTAGCCATTAACATCTTGTAGTAGGGCCACAGTCTAACATCTTGTCTGCATCTGAACAAAGAGGAATAATTCTTGAAGACAGAACAATAAAGTACAACTGATACCATATGATAGCAATTCAAATAATACTGCTTGGGTAAATTAAGAAAGCATAAGCTAAATGTCATTTATCTGAACAGTCTGTTCACTACAGCTTGCAGAAAACTGAAAGCCATAATACGGCTTTACAAAGCTAACAGGCTGAGCCAAGGTAACCTTCCACTCATTTCCCTCAATTAGTAAAACTTGCTCACAATAGAGCTGCATCTAACCCTGAAAAGAGAGAGCCAAGAGGATATTATTAGGTGCTAAGTTCCTTTCATTTGCATCAGTCTAACCATGATGTAAACGTTTCCCCAAACATAGTTGCTGTCACCTCTCCTACACTAAATTTACAAAGAGATTGTAGATTAAGTTCTGTAGTAAACTATGCTGAAGGGAAACTATTTTTACCAGCTTTGATAGGGGCTCAGGAAAAAATTATTTTCCCACATAGCTTTTGATAAACAAATATTAACTGTGTTCTGGACTTTTTCAATACTAGGTCTAAGAAAAGCACAAGAAAAAGTGAAAAGATAATTTTTGTAATAATACTGGAAACAGGATGTGTTGCCAGATATGCATTAAAGGGAAAATGGATCACAACAGGAAACATTTCCCTGTGAACAGGTTGCTACAATTTTCCCATGTCAAAGATTGACCAAATTCGTCTCAGTGACTGCAAACATTATGCTGGCAACCATTGTATTAACAACACCGTGTGACCATTGCACAATACTCAGCACAGCACTGTAACTGCCGAATAAGAATGAAAACACGCACGATGTTCAGCGGGAGTGCAGTGCTGCAGGGAGTTACATCTACTGCCCAGCGTTATCTTTACTTCCTACACACAAAGCTTAAAGCAGCTATGTTAGCAGGAGATATATGCAGGTGATTTCTTCATTATTTACCTATAACAGAACCATTAAGGAAAAGTGCAACTCCAAACAGGACACCAATGCAGAGAGCAAGAATAAAAGGCCGCCGGCGGCCCCAGCTCAGTGTGCAGCGGTCACTAGCTGAACCTATAAGCGGAGTGAAGATCAAGCCCAGGATGGGGCTAAGGAACCAAGTGAGGCTGTAGTATTGTTCAGGAAGACCTAAAACAAAGAGAAAAATAATTTAAAGGTTATGTGGTGCACAGCAAATATTTTGCTTTATAGAGAGAACTTTGTTATACTTTTGAAAACTGTAAATTGATCAGTAATTTACATACAGCAAATTCCCTCCTAAATGAACAACCCAGTTAAGATCAATGGTTAGAAAAACCAGCTAAGGTCATAGATCATTTATCTTTTGAATACCTGGGCTTTATGAGGGCAATGATAGATATAATCAAGCTACTGAAATAAAAGTTAAAAAGTGATAGCTAGCAGCAAAATCATTAATTAAAATTAGTTACTACTGTCACAAAAATTACACTTGAATATATTTGCTGAATTGATTAACTTTCCTGAGTGTCCTAAATTTTTTTTACAGACGTGTCAGTGGGGATGGCCTCCATGAAAATGTAGCAGCCAAGGTCTGCTGTGTAAAAGCCAAATAGCTTTGTTGCATCCTCTTATCTGCTTGTAGACAATAAAAACAAAGATCTTTGGGATACCTGGAAAACTGCCTGGTTGTTGTAAACACACATCCCCTTCTCAGCAAAACTTCTAGTGTAGACCCTGTAGTGTTACTGGTCAGCTAATGCACAACCATAGAGTCACTAAAGATTTAATGGACTGAAAACAACAGACAGAATTTGACTGTTGTGTCAAATGTCCCATTTTTAGGCACAAAAATGTTTACTCATCTGATCAGTGGATTTGTGTAATAAATATTACCTAGGAAATAAACTCGTGACAAGTAACAACTTCTGGAGAAGGACAGAAGTCCCAAAGTTCTGCGTTAGCACTCTCAAGCATGGAGAGCAATGGCCTGCAGATGGCAGACTGACCCAGAAGAGCAGCTACACTCGGGTCCTTGGAGATTTGCCTACCTCTCAGTTTATCACCACAAGTCAGGTAACCACTTTCACACTTTTCTTAACAAAGCAATAATAACAAAATCAATTTCTTATAGTCCAACTGGTGCCAAGAGTTTAAAAAAGAAAAACAAAACAAACAAAAAACAACTCAGTGTCTTTACCCCAGGAAGGAAAACCATTCATTATTCAAAACCATGTATTGGGAGTGTGAGTAGTATTTGACCTTTGCTGGCAAGATCAACCTGTACCTTGTACTCCATGTTCAGCACACGAAGGCATCCATTACCAAGCAGGATTATACCAATCTCTGCTCAAAATAGCCTATGTTGCAAATTTGGAAGTCTAATCTCCCGCTGTTTAAAGAACCATCAAATCTTGACTAACTCCTAACTCCTTCCGTAAGATAAATCAGATTTCCCCAAGACTGTTGCATGCTCTGTAGTGATGTTGAGATTAGATTATAGGAAAATAAGCTATTTTTTGCCATAAGTAACCAATTTCATCATCAGGATTCAAAATCCAGGGCTGAGGCTATGGTTTATGTGATTTGACTCAACAAGCTAACAGCCACAGCTGCCTTGGTAAGTACAGAGTTATTGTAAGAGACTTGCCTCTTCTGAACCTGCTCAACCTGTTTTGTACTAAATATGGCCATGAACACCCTGCCAGGGGATGGCATCATGATTTAGCCATCTTTCCTTCATACAGGCAGCTAAAGCCCTGTATCAGAGGCAAACACTCTATGTTGGCTCTTACCATCTAACTATTGACTCCTGCAGCAGGTTTCAGATCTCTAGGAAAGTGCTGTGTTTGTATAGTTGGCACCTTGTTCAAATCATGGTTCAAACCACTACCTCTCATCTTTTCAAGCGTTTGGTGAGGTCTTGGCTGACACAAAAGTTTTAGCTGAAACATACTTAGCAAGGTAGAGCAGTGCATATTGGGTTCTTGAACAAGACCTTTAAACCTATCACTATGGGCACCATTCTTTTAAATCCCAACATTTGTACTACCTGGGTTCTCTTAACAAACAAATCATAGGTGCAAGTCAGTACTCCCAATAAAAGTACAGTGAAGATCTCTATCTCCCTATGCTTTTAACATTCTCTTGAGCTTCACTGTGTCCAACAGCCTTCCCAAGTAGGTTCAGGCACTGTGTTGAACCGGCATCTCATCTGCTGCAGGATGCAAACACCTATCAACACCTAGGCTGGGCGAGGTGGGGGTGTGTGGTGGGTATGGTTAAAAATAAATTAATTATGAGGAAAAGGAAACATCTAGCTCAAGGCAAGCAGAACTAAATGGTAGGCAGGTTATGATCATTTTAAGGTGAATGTGTAAATACTCATCCCATTTTGCCTCCACAGAGCCATCTTGTTGAGCAGCAGTCAGGCATCAAAAGGCTGCTCTTGTGTGATGCCAAGTGACTGCAGTGAGTGTTTCAAAGTTAGAAGCTGTAGCTTCTCTAGGGTCACTGATCTTCAGTGTAGTGATCACCAACATCTGAAATAATTTGATGTCATATTGCTGCAAGAGTTGTGTGTTGAGAACAGAAGTTTCTTTTCTGAATTATGTTGTGAGCTGTGAATTATGAGCTGGGACATCACAGTCAAGCTCATCCATCAGTAAACACTTGAGAGATGCTGGGAAGGTTTTGTAGTAAATCACACAGTTGCTTTAAATAAACATGGGGGATGAAGGCTAGCAAGAGCTGTTATAGTGTTACATGCATCATCCTATCTGATACAAATAAACAACCTTAAGCAGACAGATACAAGTGGACAGAATTAAGAGACATCCATTGTGACAACCAGGTCCTTTTAATGAGGGCTGTTTAGCAGAAACAAGGAAACAGTAGCAGAGCAGGGACAGGCAGTAGGAGCGTATACCCAGGGACACGGAGTCAGACTTCGTCTTCAGTCTACAGAGACATTTCCTCTGTAGTGTACACAGATCTTACACACACACAAAGTTCCAGAAACTACCAATTTTAAATTATGCATCAAAATCACTTCTACAGGGAATGAAAAAAAATAATCTGTTTACAAATATGTTTCCTTGAATACTAAATCCTGCCTATTTCTCCATTGGAAAGACTGGTATTTTTAATGCTTTGTAGGCACAGTTGACCAACTGTCATAAAAGTGTACCAAGAGTATTAAAAACCAGTGATTTTTACTGCCAACATTACTTTGTCTTCAGTATTTTCAAGGTCAGCTTTGCATGTAATAACTCAGATTAAGGCCTGCATTCTGGTTTGATTTTACAGGCCAGTAAAAGAAAGGAAAAAAGGCTTTTCGCCCAACCTCTGTTACATGCCTACAATTAGGGAGTCTTATCTTTCTGTGTGTGAGTCAGAGGAGAGAAATTGAAATGCTTTCTTTAGAAGGGTTATTCTCACTGACTGAGAATGGTGATCTTTCTAACATCTAAGTATTACAAATAAAAGCCTAAATCCAAGTATTTACATTAAAAATGGCTTATTTTGCAAAAGACACGAAACCAAATGATTTAAGAATGGAGCCAAGGAGTAGCTTTAATGGAGAGGTAAAAAGGGCATTTAAAAACCCAGGAACATTATGTTTGGAGACCTTTCTTTAGACAAACCACTGATATTTTTATAGAACTACTCTTGGTGACAAAGATGTCTTTCAAAAAAAGGGGTCACAATAACAATATATACAAGAATTCACAACCCTAAGGCAAGACAAAGAATTTCTAAAAAGTTTTTGGTGCTCTCCCAAGTAAACAGGAAAGGGATAACTTGCAAGTGAAATGTAAGCAATTCCCAGAGATTGTAGAATGGTAGGAACCATCAACAGAAGCACAACCTGCTTTTCTTCTTGCTGGCAAAGTCATGCTATAGGACTACTTCCATAACCCTACAAGTTGCATTCCATGTGTAAGCTAGCAGTTCATAAAATCATCATGTTTTATACATAGTTATGCAGAATTCAAAATAGTTATCATGTACTAAGTGAAGTGTATGCCTTTTTACTCTCAGTATGTAAAGTGTGATGTCATCACATTACAATTCACTTGGTTACTCAAGTAGAAAGCTATCAACTGGGGTTACAGAAGATTTGTGGCAGGAAGCTGGGGCACACGTAAGCTAAAACAACACAGGGAAAGTTAATTTGCTGGCAGAAGACTCCTCATCTGTAGCTCTCTGGTAAGACAGCAGATTCCTTACCCAACAACATATAGACAGACAAACCAATCACGTTAGTGATGGGTAGTACAGTTTGTTAGTCACCTAAAGCTTCCCCAGGCATTTATGTTTTAAAGCTGAGATGTGTTAGTGGTAAGCTGTGGCTTACCCAGCCAACCAAAACTTTGAGCCAGTTTTGGTGGCTATGAAAGTCTGCTCTGTCTGTACAGATTTAGTTGTCACCTCATATCTTCACTGAGCATTCCTGCTGGAAAGGCAGACTTTTGTAAAGCTCACAGCCACGTTCTACCATGGGTCTTCCAGGAAAGATCTAAGGCACTGAGCACTACATGCACTGTCCCATGATGCAAGACTCCAAACCATATGCTTGAAGATGTACTTCGTAAATTCATGCTTCATACTGGTAGAGTCTACAGGACCTTCATCATTTCAAGGATAGGATTGCTTTAGTGTTAGTCATTTTCATATAAATGAGAACATTCTAGGCAGACAAGAACAACTCCAGCATCATAATACTTATTTCCCTTTAAAGAAGTTGTTCTGGTTTTGGCATCTTGAATGTCTGCATACATGACATGCTTGTTTAGGTTGGCATGCATGATTTGGGAGTAGAAGCAAAATAAATAAGATTGAAAACTGAAATAAAGAGATATCTGTATACACACATCATGTGTGTATGCATATATGCATATAAACACAGCCTCCTTCAACTCTTCCAGAGATTTGCTTCCTCCCAAGAATGAGTTTTATAGAAATTAATGAAACTTTATAGAAATTGTGTGTGAAGGGCTCTAGGCAGTTGAGAAAGTTAATGACATATCCCTAACAGTTCCTTTCTCTGTATATATACCCTCCTATACCTACACAACTTCATAATTTTATACAATATTTTAAACTGACAGGACAGCTAAGAAGGCAAGTCCAAGGCAGAAGATGAGGAGCAGAAATGAAGAGACAGAGGAAATATTTGACACCAAGACGTCCCTTCTGATACCTCCATCTATTGGCAAGGACTCAGATGCAGCACATTTTTAAAATGAACTTGGCTACAGTGATGTGCCTGGCTAGCAGCCCTGCAGCATCCAGTCTGATGTGCAGAACAGATGTAGGGATGCTGGTTTGGACTAGCTTTCAAGGCAATATTGCACAGCAAGCTTGTCATCCACATGACTGCCTCACCACGACCTCTTACAGCCAAGTGTAAAATGTCTTTACTGCTGAGAGCTGCTACACCCACCTGGAACAGGCTATAACTAGGCTGGGACTGATTTTCGATGGTCAAGAAAGTATCTTGCAGCATGTGCCTGTACCAAAGGCTGCTGAGCCTCCCTGCAGACTCAAGGCCAAAGCAGCTGTGTCCCATTACCAGTTCAATGCTGTTCCTTTATTTTGTCTGTAACTTTCACCTCTGTGCTTGCCTTGCAAGGTGGTGGCTCTAACAGTGGACCACCTTTTGCCAACTTGGAATAGTAACCTGGTGGCCTCTTAGGGGAGCAATAATAACTGGAAAATTATTATTCGGTCTTTTACTGACAGCTAATCTGAGGAAACGCTGAGGAGGAAAAACCATACTGGATAAACGAGGTTAGTATTTGTGCCATGAACTGAATCTGAAGCAGGTCACAAGGTAGACTCCAAAGTCTCATACAAATCAGTGAGAAAAAGAGCAAAACAACAACAGCTTCTGTTCGCAGCAACGACTGCCACTGAGACCCTTGTAATATGGCATTTCCCAGCCAGCTACAAACAAACAGGACACTGGCTTCTAGTAAATAAGGGTTGTTTTTTTCCCAGACAAAAAAAAGGGCCCAACAATAGTGGGACCAGCGCTACTCATGGTTCACAGGAAATGCTCACTGTGTCACCATCAGTCTAAGGGCTGCATGAGGTCACGAGTTACATGGAAGAAAGATTAAGTCACGTGCAGCAGTTTCTATTCAAAATCTCTTTTTGATAAGTTCTATTGGGGGGAAAATAGTTCTTTATAAGCTTAACAATAAGATCTGATATGGGAAAATGGGAGTTTAGCATCCTATTCATTTGTCAGAAATCATCACCTAGAAACTTGTTTATACACAAAGTAAACACCATACAAATTTCTGAACTAACACAAGCAGCTCTCGTGCTCTGCAAATACTTTGTATTCCACAATTTCACCCCTCCATAAAATACTATGTGTGGCTGAAAATATTTCACATTTATCTGTTTAAAAATACATCCTTTGCACATGCTGCTTTGTTTAGACTGTTTTGTCAAGAGGGTAGCAAGCGAAACCAATGCTTGTCAAAAAGCTGTGAAAAAGTTACAATGCCAGTGTTTGTTCTTCATCTTGCTACAACAGAATCACAGAAAGCACCACAAACTCAGGCATTTGAGCTTGGGAACATCGACGTGATGAATAGGGGTTTCAGAATGTGACTGTAATGGTTTAATAAATGCAGTCAAATATCCATTTCCTTATATTTAAAATAAAAACACAGTTGCCACACATTTGGATCCTCTAGCAAAGCTGCTAACAAGCTGCATGCCTATTTTGACAACTTTAACACCATGAAACCTCAGCCACAAATCTTTTTGCTTCTTGCTACTTCCCCTCAGATTTTAGGGTCTCCAATGACTTAGAGCTCGTGTGGGATGCTGAGCAGCCAAGAAAACCATACCTGAGCCAATATATATTGAACCAGTGCACTGGAATGTGCTTGGTTGGTGGTTTGAGCACTACTGCAATACAGTTAATACTTGCATGCTGAGTTTATTGCATCCATGAAAAACCACCTTCTAACTTGTGGACTGAAATAAGAACTCTGCCCAACAGTGAAGTGATAAGAAGATAAGAAAAAGCACACTAACTTGTCCTAGTGCCCATTACCATGATGTGAGCAGCTTCCAAATATAAGGGTACAAACTTTTAAGAAGGAAATAAGTACTACTTGCAATCAGTCATATATAGAAAGAGACAGTCTTTAGTTTGTACCTCTAATGCTACAGTATTTTCTAGCTGCTGGTATAAGAAGAAACAAAGCCAAATATTAGACTTTATGTAAAAACGTTGCTCTTCATCAAATTACCCCTGCCCAGCCTTGATCCTCAATTTCTGCACAAGCACTTTGTTTGAGCATTCTGGAGAAAAATTATACTGTCTAATATTTGTGACCCCAAGGCTCATTTTAGTTGCAAAAGAGCAGGTGAAAAACCTCAGAAGAAAACAGGTACCAGGAAATTTCTAATAGTTGCTAGTTTTCTACAAAACCTGATACCCTATCAAGTTGTCAGGCATCTTTATTCAATCAGTGTCTCAGGAATCACCTGCTGCAATAAACACCACAAAATAGGAGCAGTATCAAACCCATGGCTTCAATCTTCCCACTCATAGAACTCACATCCTGAAATTCTTTTTGTGCCTGTCAAGTTAAGAGCTCTTCTGCTTAGCCTGTAACATTCACAAGCTGTCAACACATTACATACATCTTTCAGGCAGGAGTACGTGCACTCTGCAATCTGAACATACTTCTCTGGAGCACAAACTATCACCCACTTGCAAGAAGTCTATCTTCTCCTTCCCCCTCCCACTCAGCAGCAATGTCTGCACAGCAGCTGGGCACACTGGGCTTGCAGCCTCACTCAGTAGTCTGTTATTGCTATGGATGATATGGATCAAGGATAGGGTGGCCTCCTCGCTGCAAATGAGAAATCAACTGTGGGACATGAGGGATAAAGCACAATTCCTCCATTTTGAAGGGAATATTAGCACTCAGAGGCATGATAATCAAAAGCACAAATAATTAATAGGAATATTACAAGGATATATTACAAGCATTCTCAGTGAGTTTGTAGATGACATCAGATTGGGCAGGAGTATTGATCTGCTTGAAGGTAGGAAGGCTCTTCAGAGAGATGTAGCCAGGCTGGACCAATGGAGTGAGGTCAGTGGCATGAAGTTCAACAAGGCCAAGGGCCTGGTCCTGTACTTAGGTCACAGCAACTCCACAAATGCTATAGGCTTGGGGAAGAACATGCATAAAGTTGCACAGAAAAGACCCTGAAGGTGCTGGCTGACAGCCAGCTGAATGAGCTAGCAGTATGTCTTGGTAACCAAGGAGGCCAACAGCATCCTGGGTTTTACCAGAAACAGTGTGACCAGCAGGAACAGGGAAGTGATTGTCCCCCCTATTCAGCACTGCTGATGCTGCACCTCAAATACTGTGTTTACTTTTGGGCCCTTCACTACAAGATGGACATTGAGGTACCGAAACATGTCCAAAGATGACAAATGAAGTTGGTGAAAGGTTTGGAGAACAAACCCTGCAAGGAGCAGCTGAGGGAACTGTGCTTGTCTAACATGGAAGAAGCTCAGAGTGGGCCTTATGACCTCTGATACCACCTGAAAGGAGACTGTAAGCAAGGTGAGTTTTGGTCTCTTCCAAGTAAGAAGGAATAAGGCAAGAAGGAAAGGCCTCAAGTTGTACCAGGGGAGGTTTAGCTTGGACATGAGGAAAAATTTCTTCTCTGAAAGGGTTGTCAAGTCCTGGAACAGGCTGTCCTAAGAAACAGCTGAGTCACCATCCCTGGATGTATTCTAAAAAAAATGAGTAGATGTGTTGCTGAGGGACATGGTTTAGTGGTGGACTTGGCAGTGCTGGGTTAGTGGTTGGACTTGATAATCTCAAAAGTCTTTTCACACCTGAATGATTCTGTGACCTCCACATAAAAAGCAAGGTACTTCAAAAGGACTGACATCCAAACATAAAATGCAGAAAATTCTTTCCAAAGCTACAAGTAAAAATCAGCTGCAGCCCAGTGTGAATAAGTCAGGAAAAACCCAGAGGACCAAAGAGATGCTTTGCACAGCAGAGCCTGTCTTCCTCTCCCAGGACAGAGTCACTGCCTGCATCACTTTGACATCCAAAACTTTTATAGCAGATCTACACCTTTAAAGTGTATCTGCTTTAGTCAGTCCCTGTCATGAGAGTATAGATCAAAGTTTCATCTAGATATGTGAACAAATAATTAATAAGAATGTTAAAAGTATTAAGTTAGGTCAGAGATGCTGTAAAAACTGCCCAACACTTCCTTTAAACTTGCATTTCAAATTTTAAATTTCCTGAGTAGCTGGATGCAAACAAGTCACACTTACAGCAGAAACAACTCCCCAAAATTTGAAAACCATTACAACCATTCAATGCCATGCCTACAATTAGACTAAGAGCCACCCATTTTGAAAGAATAACCAAACTGGTAATAAAGCAATGCTCTTGCTTGTCAACAGCTTCAGCACAGAAGTATTACTGGAATATTTCATGTAGAGTCCTGGAGGCGTTTTTAAGCCACAGAAGAGCAATATACCCTTCTGACAAAGCTGTTCTGCCTTCTGGTACCACAACAGCTTCTGAAATTACCCATGCAATAGCATGCTAACAACCACCACGTTAAATAACACTTCTGGAAAATGGAATTAAGGAAATAAGTGACAGGCCTCTTAAAGGATTTCATCATCCAGTTTTCCCATTTTCTCCCTACTCAGTTATTGCTCCTCAACCTCCTACAACTGTTCTCCCCTTCTCATATTTGGCAACTGTGGGAGTCAGTGTTTCATTAAGCTGTGCTACTGCCATGCTGCCAAAGTTCTAGAAGTGTTTGTGTGGCTTCCCGGACAATTTCTAGTTTATAACCCAGTTTTATGGTGCTGTATCAGGAAAGAGAAGCGAGCCAAAGGCATGTGTGAAAGGGGAGAGGGGAAGCAAAAGCCTGAGAACAGCTGAGGTCTGAGACACTGAAGAAAACACGCACTGATCTACAGGCAGGTAAATGTGTTTTTCCTTTTAGCATAATTGCTGTCAAGTAAAACTTTTAAAGCTTTATTTATTTCAAAATTTATAACCGTCTTACTAACCTACTGCCATAGAAGTAACCTGTAGTAACATAGGCAGAAGAGAATTTCTAGCTTATTGCCCTTGTAACAATTCAGTTTATGTCCTTATCCAATGTAACAAGCAACTGCTGAAAGACACATGTGCCAATATTAGCTACTCCTGCTGCTGAACAGGAGGATTCAAAAGCAATGTATATGACTTATATCTTGCTCAGAGAAAGACCAGAAAAATCAATTGCTGTTGTAATTTTTTCATTATAGTAAGTGCTTAGCAATTCTGTGCAACCTGGAGGAATTATGTCCTTAGCAAAAAGATGGTATTTATTTTTGCCACCATACATTTAAGACCAGTGAAAAGTGTAAGGTTTATTAAACCAGAAGCCAAACCTTCTATACTCAAAACACTGAGTGTCAAACAAGCTTTCTCCATGCTTCAGCAGATAATTAAGCTTCAGATAGGGCAAGGAACTGCAACATTGCTAAGAGCTCTCATCAACTGACAAAACTGATCCACTGGAGTGTTCTACATTACCTATGCCATCCTTTTTGGCTCTTGGGAAACTTGTTTTTAACTTTTCTTCCCCTCTCACTTATTAACCAATATTCAGAACTTTGACACTAATAAGAAATTTGCCCTATGGTACTTAACAAGCTGAATCTCAATATGGATTTAATCTGATGCAACATAGAATCATAGAAAGGTAAGGTTGGAAGGAGACCTCAAGGATCATCTAGTTCCAACCCCCTCCCATAGGCAGGGACACCTCCCACTAGCACAGGTTACTCAAGGCCTCGTCCAGCCTGGTCTTGAGCACCTCTAGGGAGGGAGCAGCCACAACCTCCCTGGGCAACCTGTGCCAGTGCCTCACCACCCTCACTGGAAAGAACTTCCTCCTAACATCTAGTCTAAATCTTCCCTCTGCCAGTTTAAACCCATTGCCCCTAGTCCTGTCATTGCAAGACCTTATAAATAGTCCCCCCCCAGCCTTCCTGTAGGCCCCCTTCAGATACTGGAAGGCTACTATAAGGACTCCTGGAAGCCTTCTCTTCTCCAGGTTGCAGAGCCCCAACTCTCTCAGTCTGTGTGCTGAACCAGCAGTAATACAAAAATGCCCTTTTAACCTCTACTAAATTGCAGCTTTAGGGATATATTAAAGGTTTTCATATGAAATGAAAACTTTCTTCACAGTCAAAAAAATTGAAGGTTGTATCCAAGTACATATATACAGGAATATATGCAGCAGATGCTAACTTCACAATGTCAGTGTATTTATTATTCCCAGGCTCCTGTTGCTGGCCAGTTAAACAAGCTGCAGATATAGACGGATTTAAAGGTCACACACAACTATGCTAGCATCCATTTCCCATCACTCACAAGTGCCTAAATGTATGCAGACACGTCTATGAATGCGGCAATCAATAGCTGTGCCACACTAATCCTTCCCCTTGCCTTTACGGGATGTAATTAAAATGCATCAGTGGTACGTGATGCCCCACTTCGACTGCATGCATTACGTAAGACTGCAGCACTTCACGGCGCGCTCTCGCTGCAAGATTAGACATCAATTACAGTGACATGTGTCGCCTGAAGATATGCAGCATCCCAGTTTATCCAAAGCTCAATAAGGGTTTTTCGTCACCGCTTCTAGAATATTGGCAAATTTATAAACAAAGGCACTTCAGCTCAAATGCACTTTAAAATCCCTGAACTCAAGAGACTCTTACATATACAACAAAAAAAATCTTTCAGCACCAACTCTCAAGCCTGTTCCCTTAATCAACAGTGCAGCTTTTGTTGAAGTGATTACCACATTAATACCTCGGAATAGGACCATCTACTCACACAGCTGAACCAAGTCCTAACCTAAACCTGGTCTTAGCACCTATTTTTACCTCTAAGTAGATCCAAACCAGAACTGTTAACTCTGGGTGTTCAACCCAGAATGAAGTGACACTCTCCTACTCCCTAACGATAAAAAAAAAATCTTAAGCAGAAGATTTTGCTTGCTAACCAAGAACAAATTTTCAGTTAAAAATCACACTTTTGCAATGAGGATATGGGGCCGCTCATAGATGGGAGTAAGCTGCCCAGCAGCAGTAGTGGCAACCTGAGCCCTTGCTAGAGTGCTCTGGTTCTATGCTGGTCTGCAGTACAAGGGGTTGCGTCCAAAGGAAGCTTTGACTACCCTTCTGCACTGCTCTAACCACACCTCACGGAGAGGCAGAAGCATGATTAACATAAGCAAGGGCAAGCTGAAGAGCTTGCCTAGGACATACTAAATTTTATGAGGCTTGCTCAAGGTTAAGACATTTAAAACAGCATTCTAGGAAACACTGGGCTAGAAGGGATTACCTAGATACTAAACTCCCATTCTGTGTAGCAGAGGTTTATTTCTGATGCATCCATTCTAATTCACCAACCCCCAAGCCCTAGGAAACCATAAAGGATCTGGTTCACATTGCCAAAACAAATGACTGACATGTACCCATCCCAGCACATCATCTGGTCAATGTATCCAGAAACAGAACTTGAAAACGGAAGGCAAACAGACTTGAAAGTAGTCCAAAACAGTATTTTTTTTGTCAAGCAAGCAACCAGGCAGGGTATGGTCAGCACAACATTCACACCTTTGAATTGCAAGCAGCAAAGAAAATAATTCACTTCCAGGCTCAAGTTGCACGTGTTAGAAAATACAGTAAGTGTACAGCAAAGCAAAATGAAAGGAGCTTATCTCTCTCGTTGATAAAAGTCATCTTCCTCTTCCCTACTTTTCAGCCCTGCCTACACATTTGGAAGCCATGTGAAAACAGGGACATGAGAAGGTGATTTTTGGCCCGTGTGAGATACCATCTGAGAACCTTCATATTTTTGGGATTACTGACCAGACAGTTATCCTTAAGTTTCAGTCAGAATTACATTTGCATGGTCCTTTTAAGGGTCAGTAAATAGTGCAGGCAGCTTCTGCTATAATTACGCTAGCTGACCTAACACAAAAATAAAAACCCCAAACTGAACAGCTAATATGATTATAGGTACCTTCATGTAATCTTCATGTTCTAAAAGCTGGGTTTTTTTCCAGTTATAAATGTTCAAACTAGTCAGAAGGGGAAAAAATGAACTGATCATACCTACACTCCTTAGGCTATTCCTGTCACAGAGTCTCAAAGTGCTTTACTTGCTTTTTCAATATTCAGTCTCCCAACAAGCCTCTATTCCCATAACAGACTCACAAGTAGTGTATTGTTAATTGTTACTGCAGTGCAAAAAATCAACCTCCTGGCCTTTCTAAAGCCTTTAGGACTATAGGTTTGTTTATGATAGGAATAAACACTCTGCCTGGGATCATTTTTGCCACAAATGCGCTACAGGGAAGCCTCACCAGCACAAAGTCAAAGAACATTAATGCTGCATTCACATTCAAATTGCTTGCTATTTTTAAAGTGTTGCTGAATTAACACACTGATTCTTCTAACTCATTATTCAGCATATACTTAAAAAATACCAGAGGAATTGTGAAAATAACCCATACTAAGCTCCTAAAGAGAAACTGCATTCCTCTATGCAGTTGCCTTTATTGAGGTTAATTCCTCTTGTGGCTATATCAAGCAAAACATAAATCCTATTAGTGCTTTTGCTGTTTGCTTCAACAAATGAACTGCAGGTTGGAGTCTGCAGCCATGGTTTTCACATAGAACACTGCTCCAGGAAAAACACTGCAGTTCACCAGTTAATCTTTAGATAGACAAATGATGGTAACAGGACTCTCATACAGGGAAGTTTAATCACCTAAGGGTTCCCTACCGCCCCAAAAGTGGTCATCTATAGCTTCTTACTGAAGGCACTTCTATACACAACTTTTACTTGTGTTATGCTTCATCATTAGTGAAGTTATGCATGAAAGATAAATTTATCAATAAAACCTCAAGTTAAACAAGTGGAGCACACCAGCAAGTAAGACAGTAAAACATCTCCTTTCCAAATGTGAGAAACGACATTCTCACAAATGATTGTGAGAATTAGGCGTTAATGGGGACAGAGCAAAACAGAATTCTTCCAAACAACCAGACAAGTACTTTTATATTATGAAAAGCAGTTTTACATTTTTTTTTAAAACTCTACCTGTCTTTTGAACTTATAGAAAGATGGTATGAGTTTTACATATATGAGTTACAGGTGTAGTCTGCAACATAACATTCAATCATCCAAAAGAAGCAAATAATTTTTAAGATTGAGACCTAAATATTTTTCAAGCTTTAATGTGGCACTCCTTTCATACCTGACAGAAGTACCAAATCCCTCCCCTAAAGGTTACAGCTTAAAAAGCATTGGAAAACTTAAACATGTCACATCAACAGGGTAGGAATCCATAGTGCAGAAAAATAACCTTCCCTTTATCTGTGTAACCACATGCTGACTACTATCCAAACTGATGGAGTCCCTGGCACAGGATTTATGACCCATGACTTTGACTAACTCAGAGAAGGAGAGAGCACTCATTAAGCCTACTCCTTAATTAAATTACAGAGTAAAAGCCACCCTCTCAGCTTTTAAACTGATTATATCATCTTACTTTCTCATTCTGTCCCCATACATCCTGAAAGCTTCCCTATGCACTTCTTTAGCTTCTCCACTGTTACAGCGTGTTTAGACCCACCAAATCATTAGGGAAGGGGTATGCCACAGGATACCAGTGATGACCTGGTAGATGCTAGCCAGTCCAGGTGTGTAAACTGTTTCTTCCATACTGCTACTCATTGAATCAAAAAAGAAAGAAAAACTTTTAAACTGTTTTCATTTCAGACACATGACAAAGTTTCATTCTGCTCTTGTTTAACATTTCAAAGTTTCAAAGGCATTAATAACAGAAATATTAGTGAAAAGAATCAAATCCTTTGAACAAGCAGTTTTTCTACTTGAAAAAAATATGAAAAAAACAAACAGTGCAGAACCATTAATAGTAAACTAAAACCTGTTTTTATAAAATTTTCAGAGAATAATGACTAAAGGAGAGAAAGAAGGAGCAGAGCACAGAACATCTGTTCTTCATTTTTAGTTGTAACTTGGAACAAAACGCCAGGTCAGATGTTTCTGAGGCTGCAGTGGCATCCCACTGCTATGGAAATTGTTTCATTTGCATATGAATATGATAAACAATCATTTTAAAGTCACCTGATGCAGTCCATGTAAGACAGCAGGTATGCCTGTAATGACTCTTCCTTGCCAGGAAATGCCTGGCTTGGTAAGACACTATGTTTGACTTTCCAAATCAGGCAAGGAAAATGCAGTGAATGCTGCAACCGTCTCCACTACAACAAATCTACCCTGGTAAACAATCATTTATCTGAACACCACAGGCAGCCGTTTTGAGTCTAGATTTGTGAAGATTTCTCCCAGCGTGTCAAATTTAATACTGAAATGCATATTCTAAAATTAGTGTTAAATTTTCGGCCACCTACATGAACTCTGAAGTGTGTGAACTCAATTTCCGTTCTCCAGAGAAATGCTTCAATTTCCAGAAGTGTCCACATATAACATTTGTAAGAGGTATTAAAACACCTCCAGAACAAGAGCTCATTTAAAGCCAGTAGGATATTTTTGGAATTTGCAGATTATCCTGAGGGATCTCAATTCTGATAGACTGAATTATTGAAAGACTATTGTTTACAGAGCAGTACAACTGATAAAAGGAGGAAATTCATGTGTTTAAACAGTCTCTATGTGAGAACATAGAAAATCATCTGGCTCAGTTTATCAATTGAGACAAAGAACATAAGTCTATCCTATAAGAACAGGACAGAAATTCAAGGTTCAGATAATCTAAGTAGAAGCTGTACGAGACTTATTGGCATATTAGAGGAGACTGCATTGCCTCAGTGTGGGACACTTGCCAAAGACAAAACTGATACTGAAGACAGAACCAGGTCACTGCAGGGACCGATTCCTTCTATTCACCCTTCTCTGCATCAGGACAGCTATAAGTAAAAGTAGTTTTGTTCTGGAAGTGCATTACAGTTCCTTGAGCTAAGCATGGAAGCTGTTTCTGAAGACTTTCTGTAACAGTAACATCTGTTTTGACAGTACAGACTGAAGTTCTTGTTTCCAAGTAATTAAGAAAGCTTATTTTACAAGCAAAAAAGCATTCTAATGAAGCAGGCTAGAGGTAGATGACCAGGCAGACCTAACAGAGTCTAGCAGCACTTGATAAGTACTTTAGTGCCCTTGCTATCTACCTGCCCATCACTGCCCCCAGCTAAGAGTCCCTTTCACTACCTATTCAGCCCATTCATTAAATATTTTGGACTTTCAGGTCATTCTGACTGTGGGCAGGTTATGCTGCTTGTCTGATGGGACCCTTCAAAATCCAATTTCTTGGGTCATAGCTTACATGCTCTGCACCTACTATATTGCAAAGAATCCACCAAACATCACCAAGTGTTAGCACACCATATTGTTTTCCTCATTTGTGGGAAAAAATGGCATCTGTAGTACTTTGTATCCACTGTTGACTCAAGACTTCAGAGAGGAATAAATTTATGGAGTGATGTGAGCTATGGGGGATTTATCCAAGTCAACGTAAACAAGATCTATGACCCGGGTTCTCCCTGTTTAAACAGGTTTCTATCAAATTTTGTCAAACAATCAGCAGGTCAAAACTTTTCCAATAATTTCTTGCAAAAGAGCCTGCAGGAAGTGCATCTGAAACCTTCAACTGTTGTTTGGTTAAAAAAGGATGATTAAAATGGAGTCCCAGAGGGTGCATCACAACAGAAAGACTGTTGCAACAAGGACACAGGAGACTCAGAGGAGAACAGAGCTTAAGGGGCTGCAGCTTTGACAATCCTCTTGAAGTAAATGTTATTAAAGCATTACGTGATTTGGCAAGAGCCTGTTGACATTCTTTTCATTTCAAAAGTGGCCTTAATGTTATTTCCTTGAGAAGTAAGACTCTCCTGTTCATTAAGGAGTTCTCAGCCATTCTCTTTTCATAACCTGTTTCACAATCGACATTCAATAGAAAAGCATTGATTTGAGTCTTGGCATTGCAAATTTCAAAAGCTGGGCACCCAAATCTGCAAGCTCTGCCACTAGCACTCCATTCAAAAAGCTGAAGCTTCCCCCTCCCCCTTCCCTTCCTTTTTACAGTAAAGCACAGACAATTGCCTGCTGGAAAATTGCTCTGGTAGCAATTACTTCAAAAAAAAGAGTATGGAAGCACTATTGTGTTTTATCTGTTATCACTACAACAAAATTACCTCTCCGTCAGAGCCAAGGGTCAAACTCAAATTCTGAACAGGAAATTGAACCTCTCAGCTGTCATATGTGCACACTCACAGGTTCACCCAATGTCTTGCTCACCTAGACAGTGTTTAGACAGAAGTATAAAATGTGGGCTCTGTAAATTTGGCTGACAGTATGTGGGTGGAGAACAGATTAAGAGGAAGAGTTTAGGAAAGAAGTTGCATAAAGGTGCATGTTTAGTAAGTTTTAGCACATCTACAGCAGGCCAAAGTCTACCCCTACTTCTCCCATCCTTTCCCCACTACCCACAGGAAATCTTAGACAGCAGTACACATATAGGAATCCTGCAGCTGCTTAAGTCCTACACATACCCCTTTCTAATCCAAAGCTACCCTTGAAAGCAAAACGACAGGCTTGGCTATAACAATAAGGTGGGCCCAATATGTGTGGGAGGGAAGAACTGCAAGATGATTCAGTAAGTCAGAAGTAAAAACCATTTTCAATAGAGTGAAAGAAAATGTAAAAGCTCTTCACTTATATGCAAACTTACTATAGTCCCATAATCAGTTCACCACTATTAGCTTGTAGCAGCATCATTAACTAGTCCTTATTTCTGCTGTTTTACTAAGTAGCACTGAGGTGGAAGAGAAGAATTTGTGAAAGAAGATTACAAATGTCTAAGTACTCCTAAATCGTTTCCAAAAGTTTAGTTTCTTAAGCCTTGTCTACTCAAGGTAAAAAAGGAGGCAACATACTGGACAGGAAAGATTTATTGGCACAAAGAAACATCTACATAGGGGCAGAGATGTCCATTTCCTTCTTCAGGAAGGGTTATTTTTGTAAGCCTCAAGCTCTTTCCACAAATCACATTCTACAGTGTCTTTTGCTGCAGGAAGAGAAAGGATTTGAAGAACAGAGATGACAGAATTAAGAATTGCTTTTAAATCTCCACTCATAAAAGCTGACAGCCTGCATTTCTATACAGTTTACTTGCTTTGTCTTGCAGTGTGCTTTTTCTATCAGTCCAGTTCTCAGACATGTTAGAGTTTCTCGCCTGTCTTGTACAGTCAAGTCACACTAACCTCAGATGATCACACAAGCTCTCAACAGGGAGGGGAGGGTTGGAATTAGATGATCTTTAAGGTCCCTTCCAACTCAGACTATTGTATGGTTCAAGATGCCTCACATGTAATTTTTTTCTGCAAACACTTTGTACCAGGGAAAAAAATACCATTCCCATAATACATAACTGAAAGATCAAGGACTTGTTAAATATTTGGAATGGGAGAAAACAGCACCAAAGCAAGTTTAAGAGTTATTTTAGAAGCAACTTAAGCAGACTTTATTCAGCTGAAAAAAAATGGAAGAGAAAGTTACCTAGTGCTAAGTAATAGGAAACGCATTTCATGCTATGGGAGAAGCCTCTCAACTCCTCCACACAACTTCCCTTTCCTAGTAAGGCTATTCAGCCAAAGCCAGTCTGCACAATCCTCATGTTACTCCAGCTGAAAATCTGCCATGTGTAATCAGTTGTGACTCTGAAGGCCAGATCTGGTGTTACTTCAAGAAAAGTAGAACCTTGATTAAAAAAAAAGTGCTCCATAAGGAACTTATTGCATGACTGCCAGGCCATGTGGCATTTGCCTTGACATAAAAATAAAGCAAGTGCTTCTAATGCCCTCCCGATTAAAAGTGTTAATCATTGCATAGCACCTTTCTTTTAAAGGTACCTTAAATCTACTCTTCACCAAACCTTCCACTAAGGATTACATGTGTTCAGAGACTGTACTGCTATTGCTTTGAGGTCAAAAGATACTTTAAGAAAACAGCAATACATGATATGGAAGCCTGACCTGTTGGTTAAAAAAACAACAGTACAGTAAAATTAGTCTTTATCAACTCCTTAGTGGGCATAAAATTAGTCAATAAGTAAAAAGTGATGAGTGGGGAGGTTTTATAGGGCAATTAACATGTGCCTCGGGCACAATATTTGCAGTTATTTGAGATCTGAATACAAACTTTACATGATCCTGAAGACTGACTTCAAAGCTAACTGCTGAAAAATGTTACAGCGGTTCCACCATAAATTCAATTCTTGCCCTCACATTAGCTGTGTTACAGTCCCCTCCTGGGACAAGTCAGCTCTCAATTCTTCCAGAGAGGATGCAGTTCTATGTATCAAATGCAGCTACATCACACAGGAATTTAAAAGCAGGTCAGATCAAAGACCAGGTTACAGCAACTCAAACAGTTTCTTCCTGGTAAGACAAGGTAAGGGAAGGAAAAGATCAAATAGTAAGATGCAGTTTTATGAAGACAGTTATGAATGTATGTAACAAGTGTGACCACTGGCAGAGATGAGGAATAAACTACTTAAGCTGAGCCGAAATAACAAGTGAGTGCTGGTTTATGTCAAAGACCTTCCTCCATCTGCAAGATTTTTACAGCATCAGCCTCTTCTACTTGGATAAGCTTTTAGAGGCTGCCTATAATTCAATCTCTTTGTTCCCTTCTCCCCTACCAGATCTTTAAGGTTTTTGGATTTCTTTTGATCTCTGGCTTAGCCTTAGGAAGGTTATTCCTTTCCACACTGCACTGAGTCAGCAATTGATACCTTAATTCCTTTGAAGAAACGTACCTAAAAGCTAACTTATCTGTAACATTTCACACTTGGTTTCCAAATACCTCTCCATAATCTCCTCTTTACCTTCAAGCATTCTTCTCAGACAGGTATCAACACTAAATTTGAATGGATAGATTCAATACCTCACACTAAAAGTTCACTCCATAATATTAAATCTCCTCAGCATGACTGCTCAGCTACCATCGGTTTGAGATTTCTCAGAATCAGCAGTTTGAACTTTTGCTTAACACTTCTTCCATACCAGCAATTTCACATGAACTAGATTTCAAGACCATTTAAGCATGGTTTGCTAAGTTTCAGGCTGGAAGACTTTTAAATATTAGGTAATTGTCTTACAACATATGAGCAACTGTAGTATTTTGCTGATTCAAAAGCACAGCAAGACAACTTATTTTTTTACCAAACAAAAATAATTGATGGTGTTCAGCTCTGCTTAGCTCAGCCTTTCTTGTTATTAAAACCTATTAACTAGCACTGAAAAATGCTGTTTCCAGAAGCACTATTCCTTAAGTGTTATTGTCTAGAGAGAACACTGATCAGGGTTAAGCTTAAGAACAACCAATTTCAGTATTTAATGCCAGACCAGCTAACATTTACTAAAATAGCCCATTAACTCACAGTAAAACAAAGCAATGCCATCAGATAGACATTTGGATATGAAATGCACAAAAATCAAGGCTGTTCCTGTAACATTAGAGAAATATCCTGAAATTTAAGTGACAAAAGTAAGTAGCACATTCAAAGTGCTAATGCTTTTCCTTATGGAAATGTAGTTTCTTTTAAAACACTAATGCAATATATTTAATTTATGCAGGAAAATGAAGAACAGTTCTGGTGTTGACAGTCAATTCTGTGCTTATTAACTATTCATAAAACAATAGCATTAGGAAGAGCCTTTGAAGCAACAGAAAAAGCTTGGCAAAGCTTTTATCATATTAAACATAAAACGTGAAACTTCATGTTTACAGCTACCACTACTCATTAGGCAGAAAAAAAAAAAATTTATGCTGAAAGCAGCAGCCACTCCAAGTCACAATATAGACTTTTTTCCCCCCCTTCTACAGTCTTAATCAAACAGGCACACAGATCCCATCTTTCAGAAAAGAATTTCAGAAAAATTTTTAGAAAAACTAAGAATGTACTGACTGGTTGCATTACAACCCAAAGTGTTCTTCAATTACAACAGAAAGTATCTGAAATTACCAATTTGTGTCATTTATTAATGGTTCAACCTGTTAATAAAATCTATTTATGATGATTTTATTGAACAGATTTCTTTACAAAAGAATTAAGTTTCCTAGGTTTGCACCATAACAGTCATCAGTTTTCCTCATTTTTATTCACTCAATCCACTGCAAAATTTTAAAAGCATATGCAAATTTTCCATGAACTCTCATGAACTGGAAGTAATTTTAGACTCAAGCCAAGTTTAATGATGGAAGAAAATACACTGTCATTTACAAACAATAGCAAGGATTTTAATTCTCTCTCACAGATAAGCAGCACTAAGTACCAGATGTTTTAGAAGACAAAAACCATATCCTGCTCTTGTGTGGTTTATAGTATGTGGCTGAATCGTGACAGGGGAAGCAAATGTGTTAATGCACAGAATAGTCAAAAAGTTACACAGCACTGTTTCAAAAACCTTGGACTGATGAACAAGTAAACTCAGTGCTAAAGGTGCTAACAGTTTATTTTCTAATCGTCTTAACCTAGCTAGGAGGAACTGCTGCTTGAATGGTCTCTTAAAAAAGATTGATAAAGATTTCCAAGGATGAAAACTTGTGGAACTACCAGCTAATACAATTTCACCTGGAGTCAGCCTGCCACCAAATTCTTCAAAAAAAGGTTAGCTGCTTCAGTTTGAACTCCTAAGTTGCATATAGTAAGAAATCAAAGAATGAGTTAGAATAGAAGTGCAATATGTATTTAGCTTGTTCTTGTTGCTAAGCTACTAAAACCCAGTTACAACTATAAGACTGTTACACACTAGTAGCTGCATTTCCGACAAGGTAACGTAACATCAATCTAAGCATAGCAATAATGAAACGAAGTCCCAAAGCAGGATTTCAACAGGGATGCAGCAATTCAGGGACTTTCAGACTTTTCTAATTCACAGTACCCATTGACCCAAGCAGCTCTCACTGCTGCCTTTAGTTAAGAATTCAAAGCTTTAGGAAATTTAAACACATCAAGAATTCAACTACTGGAATTTGAAAAGGACTATCCAAAGGGTCATCTCCTTCCACTTGCTGAAATCTTCTGGCTTACAGGAAAATTAGGACAGATCATTAATCCACCAAATCAACACTACACCAATGGTGAAGGGCACACAAATAGCTATAAAGTCAAATACCTGCAAGCAGAAACAGTGTTTCGTATCCATGTGCTTGAGGTTTTAATGGTGCTGTCCCGAGATTTACTGATTATTTCAGTGGTCAAAGTTCTCCAAGGTACAGAACAAGGAACACACTATAAAGCTTATTCAACATCTGTCTGTAAGGAGTCTTTTTGCATGCCCAAAACACTTCTGTTTTTTTAATTTATTGTAAACAAATTTAGTTGGTTGATTCCCCACATTTCCCTAAGTGCAAATTTCCAAACAGTTTCAAGTGGATTTAATCTCACTGAAAAGAACCAATGGCTGCTTTTACCAGAAAAAGCAAAGGGAATATTGCAGCAGTTCAACAGCTATATGCAACATTGAGGAATAAATATAGCTTATGTCGAGGTAGACAGATGTTGTTGATAAAAGGTAAACAGAACCATGTAAGAGGTAATTACCAAACAGGCTAGGTAAGTCACCCGTGAATAACTTAACCCTTTAGTGAATCCAACATTGTTTATTCTCCTGCTGAGAGAACATGAGCCAGAGCATGAAAGATTTCAATTGGTTCCCAAAGCGCTAGCATTTGTAACCAGCTACCTCCATTTCTTGTCTCTGTGGCATGGAACATCATTATTGCATCCCCACAGCCTTTTGCATTGCTTTGCCAGCTGTCCTAGGAAAGCTCTTTTCTTCCCTTCCCCCACATCCCAATGTTATTCTGATCACTTGAGTTAGGGAAGGAAGGGAAGACACATTAGTTATCTGGAGGAAACAGACCTGCTAGAAGAGCTCACAAACGACACATGAACTAGTAGACTTGTCAGTAATTAAGGGGATGGTTTATTTGCACTGTCTGACCTTACTCTATGGCAAGGTAAAGCCAGCTATGCATTTTAAGCATCTGAGTGACAGCAAAACCAAGAAAGCTAACAAAAAAGTCATTTAAAGAACCAGGGGTTTCTCCAGGCAAAGCAGTATTTAATTTTCTGTATTTATGATAGACACTAATTGAACAAACACTGCTAGTACAAATTATTTAGTTCTCTAAATCTCACCTCACCCAGAACACAATACACGAAAACAAATTAAGGACACTATAAATGTTCCTAGATGAAGTCGTATGTATTTTATTCAGCAAGTTAGGTCGATCAGGAAGCTCCTATTGGAAAACACTTATCTATTTTAACTATGCTATCAATAGATACAAAAATGCCATTTGATGAACTCTGAGAAGTGAAATTTCAAGAACTTGGAGGCATAACTATCAGCATCTCTCATGGCACTACCTGCACTAGTTATTTGACTCCTCTTGATTTAAAATAACTGGAGCTGGAAATTTCATATGAAAACACATTTTTAACTGCAGGAAGACTAAAAGATTTTTTTTTTTTAATGCACACTTGCACAATACATGTAAAAATACAGTCATTTATTTGAGAAGTTAACCTTGACATTTTTAGTGTTGAAAGGAGTACTCAGTGAATTTTTTGGAGTTGGTTGAATGCTTGTTTGGCCACAACTGAGCATGCTGTAAGGCACAAGTGCACAAGAACATGCCAAAGCAAACATCAGCAAACATGTTAATGGGCATTTATTATGCAAACACTTATACAATGCACACAACATGGTTGATTTATTCACTCCTGGGAGCATGCTCAGTCTGGTACTTCCATTCAGTTTCATGTAATATTTTCTGATATCTGAGAGAAGAACATGATTTCCTGTGTCTGATAAAGATGCTGTTAATAGTGTAAGCATTTATTGGAAACCAAATTACAGTACTCGCAATGAAATCTGACACTATCTACTCCTTCTCTAAAGCCCATTACCCTCACATTATCATCTGAGGCTGCTGACATTATGGTTTAATCATATGTATTCATATGCTATAAACTAGACAAATCAAGTACATAAAGTGAGACTCACCAGTGGATTGAAATAAAAGCAGTATTTCACTAGTACTCAGAAAAGCCAATTTATCTGTTTATTCTGAAGTACTGAAACTTAAAGCACTTCTTCATAAATGAAAAAAATCTTCACTGTAGTCCTTCACAGTCAAATGTTTTTTCAAGTCTCCAGGACACTTACCATTCAGCAAAAAGCTTCAGACTTAAACCAGGTACCATTATTATACAGGAGACGAATGCATACAGAAATTATCCCCACTTAAAACATGGTAACAGTTTCATCTGTGGCACAGTCACAAAAGAATCCTTTCTACATTGTGTAGTTCTAGGTAGCAGATCCCACTTCCCTCTTCCTTTGACTTGAACCATAGAATGGTAAGGTTGGAAGGGACCTCAAAGATCATCTAGTTCCAACCCCCGGCCATAGGCAGGAACACCTCCCACTAGTACAGGTCACTCACGGCCTCATCCAACCTGGCCTTGAACACCTCCAGGGAGGCAGCAGCCACAACCTCCCTGGGCAACCTGTGCCAGTGCCTCCCCACCCTCACTGTAAAGAGCTTCCTCCTAACATCCAGTCTAAATATCCCATCTGCCAGTTTAAACCCATCAATGCAAAAAGATACAAGTTTTCATCAACAGAAGTGAGAATTACTTACCTATTTGTAACAATACAGGTGTTACCAAAGCTGTCTCCATGGCATAACAGAATTCCCTGCCAAACATTACTGCACCATGCATCACCCACAGGCGTACTGGTATCCGGTCTATGGATCCATCACTAATGGTCTCCTCTCTGCTTTCACTCTCGTTTTCTGGTTTCTGAAGCTGTGCCACAGGTAGATCTTGAACTTGCATAGATTCCGAGTCAGCATTTTGGGGAGCCATTTTCATAACCATAAAAAATATATATTTGTTATAGCTATATGAATAATACCACCATAACTCCACAAACAAGTCAGGATGTCTTCTCTCTCAGCTTCTGTTCCTCAGGCAAGTAATGCTTATATTCCTCTTGTACAAACAGGTATCTTGCAACTTGTATAGATATGAGACATCAAGAATGAAAAGCTATTTGGTAGGAATTTCAACATATGGCTTGCTGGTTTACTGTGAGTTAGAGTTAAAAATCCATAACTGCCATTCAGTTAATACCAGTTTCATAATTACTATTGAAGAAGTGCTGAAGTTGTTATTCTTGCTACGGAGAGGTGAAAAGGCGACACAAAGAGGTGCTGCACTGTTAATCCCCATCGAGTGGCTGATTAATCTGTAATAAAAAGCAAGCATTAAAAATTTTCAATAGTATTTTTCAGGATATTGTGTGTGTCGTCCCTCCCTTAACATATACCCATTTCCTACTTCATGCTTTCCATTGCTCTTGCCTACCTAGTGTAAGGTCTTTTATTTTACATTCCCTTCTACCTCTGGACTTCCCACTGAAATGCAGTTACTCCTTGCATTTAAATGATGCTTAAGCGTACTCATAAGTTCCTCCAGTTTGTGGTCCTACATGAAACCACAGAAAAGTGTGTCAGTATATTTGCCGGAGAACACTGGATACAAGACTAATGAATTCTGGGAACTTAAATGCAGGTTCCGTTTCAGAAACGGAATGGGATATTCCAGTACTATGCCAGGAAGATGATTCAATTACCACAGACTCATACTCTCCATTTGGACTTTTGGAAGCTGCCAGTTACTTTGCAGTAACCATCACACCATGTTATAATGGATATAGTCCTCAAGCAAGCATGATGAAAAAATAAGCCATAAGGAATACATAACTGAAAGGACTTGCAGTTGAGTATTTAAACTTGTAATGAGGATATGTACAGCACATGCATCCATCTTCACTTTCTGCACAGAAGACCAGAGCAACTTGCTCCCATATGCTATGAGGCTTCTGAAGCCCACAAAGATTAGAATGATACAAATATCTCCCACCACATGAAAATTATTCAAATATTCCAACCAGGCAAGGCAAGCTTCTCCTTTACTTCCCCTTTCCATGTCACAAACAGTCTATGTAGCTGAACATACTGTACCATGTCAAGGTGTGTTTAAGCACTTCAAAAAAATTCTAAATTCAGATTACATAATGTTTGTACTAGCTGGACACATTACCACTTATGCACTCTGTGTGACTGAACTCATGTCCTAGAACAAAACTCCCTAGGGGTATGGCTCCACAAGATGCTGCCTGTGGCAGCAAAGCTGGCCTAAAAAGTCCCCACACTGTAGTTTCCAGCCCTTCAGTTGTGGCAACAACAAAAAAAAAATACATCTTTGTGGGCTATAGCATAAACCAGTTCATTAAGTGGTGAACCTAAAAATGACCCTTAGGAAAAATATGACATGTTTGGGGTTTAAAGCACATCACAACAGCAATTCTGTTCTACTAGAAGTGCAGCATGGGAACATCATGTTGAGCACTGTGCTGATACATACCCTCCCTCCCTTCAAGCTCTAGCTCCACTGGGTTTGTGTATAGTTTGTTCTTCCATTCAAAACGATTTTTTTCTGTTCTGTGCTTTTTCTCGTCAGGCTCCCCTAGACTATCAGAGTTCTCTGATTTGATTACCTCAATAACTTCATACTATAGTTTGCTTTTTAAGTCACAAGACAGATGTTAAAATAGTTTATAAACACCTGTGCTCACTAAGCACAGGTCTGAAGTTTTAACTGTAGGCACTAAACAGCTCAGAACTAGAAGGATTTCTCCACCCATTCTGCATTAATACTTGAGGCATGCTGCTTCCGTTTACTGAATTTCAGCACAGACAATTTTGTCTGTGCCGAACGTGTCATAAGCAGCTTGTTCTTAGATTTCTTTCTGCCATTCAGGATTTGGTTTGCTAAGCTCCTGCACGCAGCAGAGCGCATTTACCTCCTTCGAGCAGTCAATATGGTGTTGAGCTTGCATCAGGTGGTGAAAGACCACAATTCTCTCACTTTGCTTTGCCAGTTCTTTCAGCTTGATTCTTGAAGGACTATTAGTTTATCACAAATATGAAGTACTGTACTAAAACACCCCACATATCTACTTTTTATAACAAGTTCTGGGTAAACAAAACCAACAAAACAAGTTCCTAAGCAGAAGCAATTACTTCAATTACAGACTGCTCAAAATGTTGAAATTGCTCACAGACTCAAGTGAAATTACATTTAGTACAATGTTGAAATGTACACATTAGCTTTTATTATTCAGAAACCATTCAGAACTCGTGTGCTGTTTTATAGGCTAAGGGTCATGGAAAACACTTCTGTACAAGATGGCTTTAAAGTCTTAATGTGTTTTCTTATGCTTAATTTTCCCTTCTTTCACTGTCTATGAAAGATTTAACTCAATTTCCCTAAACACCTCATTTAATATGCAGTTACAAAGAAGCAAAATGAGGCATGGAGAGGAAGGCAGTTCATCACACCAGCATGCTTCATGATGCACTGGGGCAATCTGCATGAGCATTTGTCACTAGAAAGGATAGAGGCAGGACAAAAGAGGTTACCTAGGGTTTAGCCCATTTGAGCACCACTCAAGGGATGACTGAAAGTTCTTAAAGTGGAAAATGATGGGGAGCAATCAGATAAGAGACAGGAATAATAGATAATAGATGGAGACTTTGAAGCTGTAATTGATACAGATAAGAACAGCAGTACATTTTAAACATGCCAGAAAAAGCAGTTACAGTATTCAAGCAAGAGGCACAACGGACAAGTTTTATCTGAAGGAACAGAGAATTACTGTTCCATTAATCCAATTTTGTGGTAAGCATAACACTAGTCTTCCTGCATCACTTTGAGTGTGCATCCAATACAAGAGCCAGAGAACAAGAGCCTTTCAGGTCTCCCAGATCTTTTGTAAGTCCTCTTAGGCTGTGCTCATAGTCATTTTAGACCAATCCAGACTCAGCTGCTGCTGCTCTTTCAAAGTTCACTTTGAATTTGGCAAGTTTCAGTGGTGGCATTCTTCCTTATTAAAAAGGGAGACAAATTCTTTTACCTGCTGGAAGTAAATATTACAAATGCTTTTATATAAAAGACAAAACTCCCAAATGTCATCTAAGGAGAAACTAGATTAAAATATCAAAGCATGGAATGGTTGGGAGTGGAAGGGACCTTAAAGATCACCTAGCTCCAATCCTCCTGTTGTGGGCAGCGACACGTTGTGCTAGACCAGGTTGCTTTGAAAGCCCATCCAACCTGGCCTTGAATGCTTCCAGGAATGGGGGAATCCACAGTCTCTGTGCAACCTCTCTGACAAGAGGGTATGCTCCCACAATGGTATCTACACAAGGCAAACCTTCACTGACAATTGTAAAAAATGTTGGTATCAAACACCCACAGCAATTTCCAATATAGTCCCACTTCTCATGTGGTTCAAAGACTTCACTGTGTGGAGCCCACCTAAGCAACATACCAGTGCTGTTTAAGTGATGAATTATGCCCATATTTCACCTGCCATTCAAGCAGACTGGGTACTAACAGTGGGCATCCCTTCCTCAACTAGATGTCAAGAGGCACGGTGGCAAAGAGTTCAAGACAGAACTTCTTTTTCATTTATACTTTTCTGACCATCCAGCCAGTAAACAAGCATAAGAAATGATTTTCAAAAGTAAACAAGTATCAGAAAGCATTTCTCAGGAACACCTCCACCATTCTGCCAGACACTCACTGTACTTTCCATCAAGTTTAAAAATGGATTTTCATGATTAACAAAAGGATAAGGAAGTAATAAGGAAGTAGAACAGAGAATTTCAAACTTAGAAAGAGGTTCATATTGGGTGTTGTACATGTGTTAGGCATGAAGAGAAGTTTAGGTAGAGAAATAATCCTAATCTTGCCAAGTGTTTATGGGAGGAGGGGACTGATTACACCAGCTCTTCTTCAACCTAACTGCATGTCTTAGTTTGACCTTTGGCCATATTGCAACAATGAGAAAACCTATAAAGCTGCTGTTAATATTTCAACAAAACAAGCAAGTATTATTCTGAAAACCAACATGTAAGGAAAATTTTACACAAGCTGCTTAAATTGTTTGTGATCTTACCTGTTTTATTTTTTGCTACCTATCTTCCACCTATGCATTAAGTCATAACACTGTGTGAAGCACAAAACACGTTGCTTGCTTTTGTGCAAATGTAACACAAGGGGAGCATACCAGTATACTATGTTTCTAACCTTAATCTTCCTGCATCAAGGGCACACAGGGATGCGCTCAGCTTAGCTGACTCCCTTCCTCGGTTCCCATGTAAAGAGATACAACTTTGAGAAAGTTTGCTGAGACAACAGAATGCTTATGCAAATATGAGCACTAAGTCAGCCAATCAGTATAATCATATGTAATAGTGACACATGCTTGAGAGCTGTAACCCTATAAAAGAGCTGTATCCGTAACAGATAAATGGCTTGACTTAGCATCATATTGATGTCTCCTGTCATTCCTGTCCCTGCACAAGGAGCTGAAGTAAAGATCCAGGCACCCTGGCAAGCTCTATGATGCTAGAGATGTGAAAAAAGCTCATGCTAGACAATTATGCAACAGCATTTCAGGAAAATGCCTTGTATCACACTCAGCATGCTTTTAGATTGGGACTTAAGGGCTGACAAGAAGTGATTTTGCACTTGATACCATCACATGGAGGTTTGAAAACTGGTAGTAAACCCATCAGTACCAAAATTAATGGTGTTAACTAACCCTGCCTGAATCTTAGGACTCAACTATTTTTAATACACACTTACAGGTATATCCTGCTAACAAGGAATGTACTGTTTGACAACTAACTAGACTTTCTTAACCCTTGCTAAAGCATATGATTTTAATTAAGCTATGGAATATGCAGCAAGTTTCACATAATCACACATGCAGTTTATTAAGCAGTAATAAAGCTTGGCAAGTAGACAACAGTTAAACAGGCCCAACTGGATACCAAGAGAAAATTTCAAATCTTTAGGACTACTCTCTTCCTCTGAAGCCATTAGGGAATTCATAAAGCATTTATCAGTGCAAGAAACAATTTACGTCAACAGGGTCAGTATGTACAAGTGACAAAATCCCACATCCTGAAGGGAAAAATAAGCACAGTCTAAGAAAAAAATGAAATGAGCAAACTGAAAAGGATGGAGATGGTTCCATACAAAGACTACTGAATATGTAAAGAAAGAGGGATCAGTAGAGGCAAATTACTCCCTTCTCTCATCCTGGTCTTTGTTGCATTGATGTCGTGGTAGGCCTAAACAGGCCTCTTGGGCTTGTACATGTCCTGGCTTGTGCAGACATGTTTTTCTGTTGTTTTGGGGAGAGAGCAACCGCGGGAAAAGGGACAAAGGACCTGGCGCCACTAAGTCTGGGGTCCGGGGCCTGTCCATCACCTGTGGTTGCTAGGGGGCACATGATTGCCTTGTGCAGGGCCCGTGATCTGCCCAAAAAAGGATAAAGCAAGCCTATGGCTTCACCCAATATGGCAAAATCTTGGGTAACTGCCATTTGATTGGCTATCTTGTGTCCAAAGGTCCAATTGATCTTTGGGCTGTGTTATAAAGGAGCAGGGAACACGGGGTGCGTGCCTTCCACCATTACAGATGCCTGCTTGCATCCTGCCTGCTGCCTCCACGCATTCGCCAGCGTGATACAGTGAGACATCCTGCCTGTAAGAGCCTGCTTCCAGAGCCAGCCAGGATCAGGTTAGAGATTGTCTCCTCTTCCCCAGCGCTCAGGAGCCTGGAGAAACTTTAAAGCCTCCGGCAACTTTCAGCCCGGCAACACGGGAAACCCCGCCACGTGCTTAGGGTATTATTTTCCTGTGATATATTTTTGTGAATAAATACTAAGCCTCTTGTAATCATTGATTGCCTTCTGCCATAAGCAGAAAGCTGCTTCTCTTTTCGGGTCCATCTAGTGAACAAGCGGCGTACTGGCCGCAGGTGGTACATTGACCACAAACCTTCTCTTTTCCAGTTTGGTTTGAGTTTTGTTAATATATGTTGGTTATTTCCAGATCCTGTTATAACCTGTATATAGTTTCCTAACGTTGCAAAGAGCCTGTTACTATTGATATTATTAAATGGTGGTAGGGGGTGGTGCGAGTTCCGATTGTTTAATATTAATAAATTATATATTAATATTTTTATAATATCGTCTCGCAGTACCTAATTACCCCTCCCTGACAATTGACTTCCAATCACTTATTCGGCCATCTCTTGTCTTCCAAATCTGCCTTTTCTGTAATAATTACTTTTTCACATATAAGTATATAGATTGATCAAAGTCTCCTCGAATCATGAAGAGCAGCACTCAGTTTCACTCCACAGGAATTGGGTAGTGGTGTAAGAAATACTCTAGCTCAAACAAAGGTTCCACAGTTTAGAAGCTATCTGCCTTCTTGGTACTGGAAGGAAAGATGAGGAGACACCTTGAGCCATAACTGCATACAAATGTCTCTTCGTTGTTTACCACTTACCTCATAAGGCAAAAAAAGAACCAGTTCTTAGAGATTTTAACTAAGCTTTAATGAGTTTGCTCACAGTTCTCATTGAATCACTAACTGACCCTAATGAGACCCTTCTGCATGGCACATCAAGAAAACTATAGACAAAAACCAAGGTAGATGTACTTCTACTTCATGAAAAATTTGAATGTTTGACAGGAAAAGTGTAAGAGTCCAGAAGCTGCCACTAACAGAATTTTACACATCTTACCTTCTCTTCTTCAATGAGTGCATCCCAGATATGTATGCCTGCCAGTAATCACAGTACCTCACGGGGAATCGTGTTCAGCTGGCAAGCCTATAACTGCCCAGTCTTTCAATTTATTTGTCAAATACTTAACTTTTCTGCCAAGTTGGTTTATACTAAGGTTTAAGTAAGCTGGCCATCTCTTGAAGTTATCTAGACCAATTTAAGTATAACTTTAATGTTAGCATTGGAAAGAAAGGCATTCTGAGTTTATCTGGCTTTTTCTCAGATTAAATAAATGTTTGGCTGAACACTCCTACCCCTGTGTTGCAGACAAGCATTTATTAATCTTTCCACAATTAAATGCCAAATGGACACTGGGTTCTGCTTCAGCATTTGACTGGCTTGTGAAGTGATACATCCTTTGGACTTGCACCTTTTCAGGAGTAAAATGGCATTTGTCCAAGGATAATTACTAAGGTTGAGTTCAAATCCAGTAGATGGATAGCATATTGTTGTGCAAGGGCAGCTCTTAAAGGCAAGGCTGACCTTCAGCCCTCTGCAGTATGACTATACTACCTCAGAAAAACTTGACGATTCTCAAACATAAGATGCTGATTCATCCCTTTTGCACAGATGACTCATCCATAATTGTATTCCACAGACAACAGATTCTGCTACAGAGGTAGTAGAAGCTGAAGCCAGACATACTCCTTGCAATACAAATCTGCTTGTAGCTTCAAATTTTAACAGCAGACTACACTTTTGCTGGGACAGCCTGTTTAGCTAGCAAGGGTAATTTTGTTTTGCAGTCAGCTGCTTGCACAGGAATATCACATAAAACACATTACTGGCTTATTATACTGCTTACACTACAGGTTTCTCAATCATTTTAAGCTGGCATAAACAAGTACTTCCTCTAAAAGCTGCAGTCTATTCTTCATTTTCTTTGCCCTGGTTCCTCACTCCCATCCCTTCCTGCACAGCAACACAAGCATCTAAATAGTGAACCAGACAGTATGACTGATCTAGGCTGAAAACTAAGCTGACAAAGACACATTCAAGAAGCTAAACACATCATTTATGAAGTTGGCTTGGTTTTATCTGATTGCATGCCTGCATGGTTTTATACCAACATAAGGACAGAAGGAAGGAGTGGGGGCAGCTAGAAGTACTACTTTGAGTCACAACATCCAGAGACAGTGTAAAACTGAATCTCACAAAAAAGTTGTCACTGGATCCCTGTGGTTATAAGGTCAAAAAGTAGACTCACCTGCCCAGCCCAAGAGGTCTCACTTTCAGAAGGCAGCTCTTCAGTCATGCTATGAGGGCTATCATGTATTCTGCCTCCTCATACTTGCCATATGCAAGGCAGAACACAACTTGCTTAGCCAACAGGCAGCTATTTTCTGCCCAGTTGTTTTGTGGCTCTGTTGCTAACAGCAGCTGCTTATAGTAACAGAATTGGCCACAGGAGAAGCTACTTTGGCCCATGTCAAGACAAGTGTGGAGCCACTGCACTAGGAAGAAAAGCATTTAGAAAACATACCTGAGTTTCTGGTCCATCTGGAAAAATGTGCTCAGCTAATCAACCTGAAGTTCAAAGGGGGTATATTCTTCTGTGGTCTGATTAAGATCTTCCTTCATAGAAGTTTAGACTTAGGAAACCCTATGACTTCTGAAAGCACCATCACACAAGTCATCAAGGCCTTTGGTTCAAGAAGGCAGCAAGTTGTTAAATTCCTGTTAAAGATTTCTCACATCAATGCAAACACAGAAAGACTTTCAGCTACTGCTTTCATAGAATCCTAGAATGTTTTGGGTTGGAAAAGACCTTTTTAAAGATTATCTACTCCAACCCCCCTGCAGTGAATAAGGATGTCAGCTACATCAGGTCGCTCAGAGTCCTGTCCAACCAGACTTTGAACGTTTCCAGGGATGCAGCATCTACCATCTCTTGGCATCCTGTGCCAGTATTCCACTATGCTCATTGCAAAATGTTTCTTCTTTACATCTAATCTACTCTAATAGTTTAAAACCTAGTAAGCAGTTTTTCAGCAGAGGGGGAGAATCCCCTCCCCTGTTGATGCAGCCCCGGGTACAGTTGGCCTTCCAGGCTTGGAGCACACATAGGTGGCTCGTGTCCAAACCCAGAACTGTATTAACCCTACGAGAAGGTGAAAAACCAAACCTGATCAGGAATAATTTTTAATGCAATTATATCTCAACTTAACAGTTCCATATATGAGCAACATTACTCCAGATTGAGAAGACAGTCAACCTCTGATTTTAAGAGTCTTACATTAAACTGGACTAACCTGTTTGAACTGCTAAAAGTCTGCCAAAGGGAAAAGGTTAAGGCTAACTGGGTGCAATACAGGGCCATGTTTGACATGCCTTAACATTTAATCATTCAGGTAATCAAAGCCATTGAAACAACAGCACAAACCAGCTTGCTCTACAAGGATACCATGTCTAAGCAACCCTCCAACTGACATCAAATGAAGGCTTTCACAAATTTATCTTGAAATCTAAGTTGTTTTTTTCTAAAAGACAAACCCAAGCACGAACAAAAACACCCAACATAAAACAAAACAAAAACCCAACCAAAACAGCACTGGACCCAAGCACGGTGTTTTTGCATCATGACCTACTTTTCAGGCTACCACACAATTTAGGCCACCAAAGGAAGGTCTAGGAGAGGGGAAAAATCATTCTGCAGCACACTGCTAATGAAAACATTATGGAGCAAATCTACCTCACATGGAGAAGCAGCATTGAAAGAAGTGGAAAAAATGCAAGCTTCTGCCGGCCCTCAGGACTCTCCACACTAATTGGTTGATGTCTTTAAAAAAAAAAACAGCAAGGCAGAGTTTGTAAAACAGGGTGTAACTTTTGAAAAATATATTCAGAGAAGTAAGTGATTCTAGTAGCTCTCCTATTGACATCCTGACTCCTCAACTCCCCCAACAACCCATAACATATCCAAACAATTCCCTTTCCAAATGTAAGACCAAAGGTGTGTGTTGCTCCATTTTGAAAGGGTTAAAGACTTGTTGCACCCTTTTCTTGGTATGTAGATGAAATTCCAGAAATTACTAAAACCTGGCATAAAACAGCTTACAACT
This sequence comes from Ramphastos sulfuratus, assembly GCA_013399055.1. Lineage (NCBI taxonomy): Eukaryota > Metazoa > Chordata > Aves > Piciformes > Ramphastidae > Ramphastos > Ramphastos sulfuratus. Next base: position 210,912 of record WBNM01012200.1, read on the forward strand.
CCAACCTTGTTAATATTAAGTCTTTTGTAGGGATTCTTTGTTCCCTAAAACATGGCCTTGACTAGAACTCCCCTTGCTTCTTGGGACCCTCTTTCCACTCCCTTCCAGCTTACTTGGAAAATAACCAAGAGTAAGATTTTTCTGGCTCATGGATGGCAATCTCTCTATGACAAACTTCCCTGATGGGCTTTTTCCTGCCCAGACATGCAAGAAGGAGTAGAAAGCTTAAGATACAAGGTGGAGAAATGAAGGTCCTCATGACATCAGGGAGGACATCTTTGTAATACAGCACAGATTCATAATTTGTTATAAACTGAGGGGCCAATGGCATTTCCCCAACTTGATCATACTATTGGGGAAAAAAAAAAAGAGCAGAAAACTATGTGTCTTTATGAAATTACTGAAACAATTCTGGGAAGCCATCTTTTTAAAAAGAATCCAGAATTTAATGTGAGACAGACCTTATTCAGTGGGCTGGACATTACACTGATCCCTGAAGGCACAGGCTGTTACTAATATTAGATCATACTACATTGCTAAATGACTCCTGCTCCTGCTTTTAGTAGGAAATACTTCATTTTCTTAAACTGGAGTGGTAGCATTATCATGTGATTAAACTTATGGTTTTGTTTTACTGCTAGGTAAAAAAAAAAAAATCTTACATGCTTGAGTTCCCTTAACTTCTGTTTAAGGTCATTAAGCAAGTAAACAGCTAAGGTAGTATGGGCATAAATAGCAATAGAGAAGCCTTCTCAGCTAGCAGAAAGCATAACACCTGGGACCAGCGATGCTAAATAGAGGCACAGAGAAGTGGTTTTACACTACAAAGTCAAGGATGCCTTATTCCTGGATCTCTAAGTAGCAACTTGTATCCCCAAAATTATCTTGCCCGTACCTTAACATTTATCTAGTGAGCACTGGCAGCTAAGCACTTTCAAAACAAAAACCCAAAAACTTAGTCACTTCATGAGGACAAAACTCAACCTTGCAGGGATGGAAATCTCACTCAGGCCAGTGTGCAAATGTGCTGTTATGGTCTGGCACTGCTGCAAGTAACTTTTTCTGAGAAAATCCACTAGTTTCCTCAGACAAGCACAGGCAAACTTCAGATCAGCACAAAGTAAGTAAGGCCTAACAAACCCTTAAGTTTTGAAGCCATGTTGAACACAAGAGTTATCTCTCATTGGATTTATTCGTTTCCTCTGTCTCGGTGAGCTAGGACATTAGAGGAAAAAAGTGAAGGCTATTGGCAGCAAACATCTTAATACATTACCAAGAAGATTAACTTGAACAGTCTTACCTTCTTGCAGAAGGAAAGACAATGTCTAACCCATGGAGGCTGGAGGGGCAAGAGTAATTCTACCAGTACATCACTGCCACTTATTCTCTTTTTTGCAAGTGCCTTCACCAAGGCTGTACTCCCTATTGCACAGTGTGGGAAACAAAGTACACCTGTGCAACCATTTGCAAATTACTCTCCAGAATGAGCAATACTTCCTATAATAAGTTGAGACCAGTGTTTTGCATGAATGCTCATCCATAAGAAACAGCCACAACAGGACAATTTACTTAATTTGTATAGGCAAAGTTAGATATCCCTTGCAGATGCTACTGTACCTGCAATGAAGTGTGCAATATTTCATTTTCATGTACTGGCATTTCAACTAATCATATTCACTGCTCCAAAACTTTGCAGGCTGGTTTCTTCAGGCTGTAAACACTTAAGAAACCCAAATACTGCCAGAATATCTATTAGATAATTACAGAAGCTATTCAACAGATCAAGACAAAAAAGAGCACAGCATAGATTTTCATAAGCTGACTTCTTCTAGCATATCATTAATGTCTGCAAAGTCCAATTCATTGGAATTATCTTTAATTACCAGTCACTAAACACATTACCATCATTCAATCTCAGAAAACTGTTAAGCCAAGCTTTTGAAAGCACCCACAGAATTTTGTTCATCTTTGACAGAGATGGAGAAGTTAGATTTTAGCCAGATTTTACCAAGTCTAAGGAAATAATTACTCTCTCAGACAAGCCACAACAACACAGAAGAGGGTGTCTCACATTTCAGATTCTCCAAAGAGTTCATAAACAGCTGTAACTAATTATATCACCTTCCACTAAATATTCTAATTTCCCTTCAAGTGGACTTTCAGATCAAACTGGTATACTACCACTATAACAACTTGGCACTAAGCAATCATTTACAGCCTAACCTGCAGTTTGAGCCCACATTGATTCAGCATGGTTGCTGGAAACTGTCTCTTGTCAGCATAAAAAAAAAAGATCCCTCCTCTTTCATCTTTTTCCCGCTTCACATAGCTTCCCTCCATCTAGGCCAAGTAAAATATTCTTACCTCCCCAGATGAAATATTAAATGGAGTTGACTGCTATGGTATTGAAAGAAAGGGATGAAGGTGTTTAAACAATTTCTTTCTTTCTTCCTCCCTGGCAGTCCAGGAGGTCTAACTCCTCCTAACACAACTGTGCTGCAAAAGGGTGCAAATTGAGTGGTGGTAATAGAGAAAACATCTTCAGGTCAGAGCTGCAGTTTTATGGTGCAGCACCTTTGGCAAACATATTCAGTGCTTCCCTTTTGAAGCACAAGCGATTACAAACAAGTACTGAGAAAACACTCCATAAATGTACAGCTAGAACACTCAAGCAGATTCCTGCTCCAGTTTCTCAGGCTGCCCCAAATACCAGCATAAGACATGTTTATGTTCATTACCATGAACTAGAGCTATTTAATTTAGTTCCTCAATCATTTAAATAAACATTTAAACTGACCTAACAGTGATGCATAGCCCATACCTTTTGAGTAAACTACAAGACAAACAACCCAAGTGAAGAAATCCTTCTTAACATTAATTAATAAAATTAGTAAACTTTAAGAACACCAGAGAAATACTTCAGTAATAAAGATAAATTGGAGTTTGGAAGGGCTGCATCATCACACTGATTTCAGAAGTTTTCTACAGCATCTAGGAACAATATAGTAAGAAATTCCATAGCAAGTATTTCAAGCAAAATAGGTGAATTGTACCATTTGAATTACATCTTCTAGGAGAAAGAAATACAGATAATGAACAGACAACACCTAGACCAACACAGTGTACCTACAAACCCTCTGGTTTAAAAAAATTTGTGAAGAGAACAGGATTTAGCAACCAGTTTATAAGCAGCCCTGTAGAAAACTGGTGGCTACATTTAAGAGCAGCTTGATCAGGACATATTTTGATTGTGGACTACAAGCAAATGCTATTTCAGTAACATGTTTTGCCAAGCTGTAACCCTGTTAGAACTGGCAGGGTAAGATATTTACTGACACACATGCTAAAATAATAAGAGGCTAGAAGTGCTTGGCAGTTGAACTTGATACATAAAAACCTGCTAGCAGGGAAATATTTAGACCTCCTTCCATGTGTGACTTTGTAGAGCTATGAAACACTTGGCAAAGGCTTGTCAGAATTTGTCATTTTTACCTAATTTGGGAATGACTGTCAGCCACGCTCCTCTTATAGGATGCGCAAGCTTCAGCATCCATGCCACCAGCAGCACACATCTGGACTACTACAGGATGAGACCTGCAGCAGTTCTGTACCAAAGCACTTCAGTAGTCTGCTGTCTTGTCAGTGCAGTCACTCCAACAGCTCTTAATAGCTGACAGGAGAAAATGAAAGCGAACACATCTCACGGCTTAGGTTTAGTTCTGTTCAGACAATTTGTACCATCCTCTGTCAGTCTGTCAACTTTTCCTGTATGCCTGCTGCAAAATATACAGCTTCCATCTTCAAGAGAAGTTTTACATATCACAGGATCACAGAATACATCCAGTTGGAGGAGACCTCAAAGATCATCCAGTCCAACCCTCAACACTAAACAATGTCTCTAAGCACCAGATCCATATACTGCTTAAACACCTCCAGAGATGGTGACTCCACCACTGCCCTGGGCAGACAATTTCAATGTTTGACGACCCTTTCAGTGAAGAAGTGCTCCCTAATATCCAGCCTAAGCCTTACCTGGTACAGCTTGAAACCATTTCCTCAAGTCCTCCCATTTGACATCATGGAGAAGAGGTTGGGGCCTCCCTTCAGGTAGTTGTAGAATATGATGAGGTCTCCCTTCAGCCTCCTATTCTCCAGACTGAACAACCCCAGCTCTCTAAGGTGCTTCTTGCAGGTCATGTGTTCCAGGCCCTTCATGAGCCTCACTGCCCTTCTGTGGACGTGCTCCAGCACCTCAATGTCCTTGTAGTGAGGGCCCCAGAACTGAATGTGGTACTTGAGATGTGCCCTCACCAGTGCTAAATGCAGAGAGATGATCACCTAAGGAATCCTTAAAGGACAAAGCTGCACTGTGAGATGGGGGCAGATCTTATCCATGCAACTGTAAGCTCTACTGTATGATCTAGGGTATAGAACCTGTCCCCCTTTACATCCCCAGGGGCATTTTCCAGGAGTGGTTAAGAGGAATCAGCATAATGGTTGTCAGCTGCACTGTAACCATGTTACAAGCTAGCTGAGGCTACCACAAGCAGCCGTGCAGGCAGTAGAGAAGCTAACCTACATTTAGACAGCTTCAATATTGGTTGGCCTTACAAACATTTTCTGCTGGAGGTTACTATCAGATATGCACTCTTAAACTAAAACATCCTTAGTGAATCAATATTACACATTATAGCAGCTTTTCTCCAATGTCCATAAGGACAAAAATACTGTTGCAGTAATTTCTACTGGACTAGACAAGGCTTCTTCTAGTAGGAGAGTTTCTTTGCATAAACCTGCTATTTATAGTCAAGAATTTACAGCCAATATTAATTTGGTTCTGAGATTCAAAGTGATTGCCCTCAACTAATTTTCTAGATGCTGCATTGCTGGCATAAAAAACCAAACCAAACAAAACAGGTAGTGAGATGTTCATCCCATACAAGCCAACTGACTGTTTAGAAAACAAAGCTAATCTATTGGTTGTTTCTTTATGCACAGCTAATGGGATATGAGCTTGAGTACTTTCCAGATGGTTCTCAGAGGCAAAAAGAATTTGTGGTCAGATGCTATCACAGGTATTTCTGTAAGTAGGAAAAGCTGGTTTGATATGTGCAGGCACTGAAAGCAGCATGAGAAGAGCAGGACAATGAGGGCAACACCAGAATTTCCAGACAGAACAGCATGATACTGCAGTGCAACAGATGAGTTGGCAGGTTGTCCTGCTAGATATCTAATATCCTTGAAAGAAAGGCATCAGACCCTTTACTGAAGTGCACTCAGCACAGTCACAGGAGAAGAAATAATTTCTCAGGATCTATCCAGAGTAACAGAATGAAGTCACAACTCAAGCGGGAAATTTGGAAGATAGGGGAAGCAGCAGCAACTGGACCACCTGACAACAAAAGGTTTGGATCTATGACTTTAAGAATACTTAAAAGAGTAAAGTTAAATATTTTAATAAAGTTTGTGGTGGCACCACTAACTTTCCCTCATCTTTCCCCATTCTCATTCAGTCAGACTGTACCTCTGCTGCTATGCTTGTATAGTAAAAAACACCTGTGCAAGATTTGTTGGCCTGTACTCTTCACTCTGGTTTAATTTTTGTGGTTCAGCAGGAGCTGTTGAAATCTGCATATGACAAGCTAAGGCACTCATCTCTTTTCTTGAAGTCTTCACTGCTTTCTTTTCTCCAATTCTAAAAGTTGAATGGATACAGAGTTCTCTCACTGCTCCTCTGGAAAACTGAGTCTGACCATACAGTATTCCAGACATTCTAGTTGCAGTTCCCTGACCTGTCACTCCAGATCTTGTTAGCTTCCACTTGCTATAATATACTGATTTCTCCATTTTTCATAGTTGACTTGACGTTCAACTTTCAGGAGATGACAGCTGCCCACAGCAGCAACCCAAGCAAGAAGCATCACTAATTGCATGCAGAGGTCAGATAAAGTATGTTGTCAGCACACATACACCTGGTTGAAGCTGTTGGGTATTTAACTAGGTACATTTCAGAATAGGATGCTTTATTTGTGATGCACAGGAAAATCACAAGCTTTCGTATGTGGGAAGAAACACAAGGACAGTCATAATTTCTACAACAAAGTGATGAGTTCAAATTGCAAATGCAATGATAGGTACTTGAAAACTGCATATTACCTAATCTCATCTTTCTGGAAGTTCTAGGTCTACAGACTATTTCTTTAAATAACTGCTCTAATTTTAACTGGATACTTTTTCTTATCAGTTTATTCTGGTACAAGATAGTGGCTTGGCTTCCAATCCAGTTCCCATGAAGACAATTAACACAGGATTCCTTTCATTAACATCAGAAGTAACTAAATTAATTTATTACACATGGAAGCGATAAGGGACAGCACATTTACTCCTGAATTGTAACACTGCTTTTGGCTCATTTCTTCACTGCTTGAAAGGTGCCTCAAGGCAACATCTCATAGGAATTCACAAACTTTTAAATTTGGGTTAGGGAATAACTCTACCACGTGCTTTGCTAAGTCCTTGAGGAACAGACAAGATGATGTTACCTGTATATAGTGATGTACACATTAGTCCAAATTATCTGATATATTAGACCTGCTTACAGTATATGGCAGTCATGAGCAAGCAAAGCAAACATATCAATTGAATGAGGCTTTGAGTACAGTTATGCAGGTCAGACTGGTGACATGAATTTTGCCTAGACTTTCTAAAAAGCCTTTTGCAAGCACTTGGCCATGTTGGATAGTTTGTTTAAGCCTTCTCTGGTTTCATTTAGAGTTCTTTAGAATCAACTCCAGACAACTGGAATTTAGTCACTAAAGATGTCTTCCAGAAAAAAAGTCCTGCTTCAAAACACATTCAAGTTTGAATAAATTAGCAGTTATATAGGATTTCACAAGTCTTACACACTGTAGTAGGTGCTACACATCCCTATATTAAAGCTCTTTTTAAAGGTATTATTAAGGTATATATATATTTTAATGTATATAGCAAGGTAAACTTAGATGAAACCACCACAGAAGTAGGTGGGACACATTTCTAAATAGGGTTTCAGCAGCTTTCTAATGTTGTTTCAGAAGACTCATCAGCTTGAAACAAAAGCAAAAACCTGAACACATTTATTCATGGTAGCAATTTAAGTAAAAAAGATTACACATTTTCCAGAAAGATTTGTGGATTATAGCAGAGAAGCAGAACCCAAGTCAGCATCTTATTTAATGCAGATATTTTAACTTTTGTCCTAGTGTTACATTAGAAATGAGGATTACCTCTCATGACTAATGACAACTCATCAAGCACAACATTCAACCTGAACACTTCAGTGAGCAAAGCATGTGGTAGGTAAATAGAAAAAGCTGGGAGGAGAAAATAGAAAGGACAACAGCCAGAAGACGTGACTAAGTCTGAAGGGCATGAGATTACTCTTAAACAAAGGAAGGCTTGACCATAGGTCTGAAGCATAAAAGCCGTTTAAAAAACATGAAGTGATCCCTCCATCAAAGCAATAATGATTGGCCCAGACTGTAACCAGAATTTTAGCATATTCTCTACCTGCTGTCAGTAACAGAAGTGTTATTAGCTATCATGACTGAAGCAGGTTCACTCCTTTCTTGCCATGCTTACTGATAATTTTCTCACAGCACAAGCTGAGGTTGCACAATTCTTGCATCTTCAATTGTGAGCACATGCACTCTGGCCTAGCTACCCAGTTCCACAGGCATATTTACATATGCTGCGGGTGCAGTGGTGTGCTTTCGACACTAACACGGGAAGCTGAGGAACAAAACTCTGAACAAAGATGTACATTGACTAACTTGCATCAACTTTTAGTATTTAAGATCTTTGCTACTGGACATCATGTGGAGGTATTTGACAATTTACCTTTTAGTGACTTATCAGGGTGAGGAAGCCCTTAGGGTAAAAAATTTCATGGTTGTTGAGGTTTCCTTTAATGAAAAGCATAGCTTGCTCTTCTAGGATGTATTTTGGCAGCTTTACTTAGAACACTGTGCTTAGTCATTCTACTTTTCCAATTACAGTACATCTTATGCAATAAACTGATGTGTTTATTGTCTGTACAATCACCTGCGAGATTTTTGGGAGGAGTAAGATTTAAGTAGTGCACAGTTAAGCATAATATACTTCAATGTTTTAGGTTTTAAGAGCCTAAACAGACTTGAAGTTTCTTAATGTCATTGTGTAGCAGCCAAAACTGAATAGACAAAACAGGAGCACCACAACTCTTATCTCATTCACTTAAGATGCCTTTATAATTCTGTAACAGCTTTGAGTTCCTGTTCTCCCAGTAGCACATTTGAGTTCAACATAATTTCTTCTATTCAAATATTTTTAAAAGGTCAGATTTTTGATCCATGAACTTCTCAGAAGTACAGATCATATAGCAAAACAGATTAATGGGTCACTTCCATTTCATTTTAAGCCCTTATTTTTAAGCCAAAAGACACTTAAATATGCAAATTTTGAAGGGTGACAGCACTATTACAGGCATGAATCCTTTCATATACAAAAAGACAGACATATGTAGCCAAGTCTGAGCTGCTCACACATCAAGCAACTCTGTGCAGTGAGGTTACAAATTAATGAAGGAAAGTTCTGGGCTCTCGCTTACTTTATCAGATGTGATGGAGTCAAAAAGTTTCCAGCCTTGGCTTCCTGGTTTGCTTTCAGCCTGACCAATACCTTAAAAATTTAATGCAAGCCAGGAATTGGCCAGTATTTTTATTGTTATTTGAAAAGATGTCATTACTACCCAGACAGTTAAAAAGAAAGCAATTTAATTCCTACATCAGTAAGAAAATGAAGCATACTAATGGCAACAACACAACTACACCAGGTAAAAATTAGGAAGTATGCTGGACAGTCATGGAAGCAAAAATAATCAACTAATTTTTATTTAATATTTGTCACTGGCAGGTTTTCCATTTTCCTCATTCTCCAAGTTAAGGTAGATGCAGTATTAATGAACTGAATGCTGCCACTATAGATAAACAAAGTGTTGCTTTCATTTGCACAGTGCTTCCACCCTGACCACACTAATTTAGATGCAAGATGGATATTGCATGGTGGAGATATAAACACAGAACTGAAGTAAACATTAACATGAGACTGCCTTTATTAGACAATATTTCCTTAGTATTAAAGCTTGGAGAATTATTAACTAGACCTCTCCTAGAGCACCTCTCTAGCTCAGACCATTTTTGAAACAAAATTTTACTGAGAATGCAATGCTTTAAGCACTGAAATGCAGCAGGTTTTTAATCCCGTTTCCTAAAGGTGGGATCTCCAAATCACTTGGACTGCAGCCATTTCTGCATGTACTGTTTAACTCTTAAATTTGTCTTTTGTAAGCTATAGGGTATGCAGTGTTAATACAGTAATTGCTATGTAAGGACCTAAGGGTTTCTCTTGCAGGGAAGTTTGACCATGGGCTACTTACAATCCTGTTATCAGTGACAAAGTCCCCAAAATTTCCAAGATCAGCGAAGGCTACTGGGGACACAAATTACTAAATTCTCAGTAGGCAGAACAAGGTTGTGCTCTACCATCAAGGCAACTTGCTGTCAAGTTCACTGAAGGATCCCATGAGTGAGATATTTAGAAATACCTACACAGACTACTTAGCCAACAGGGAGTCTGTTGACCAAAAGCTTCTGAAATAGGCTTAAGGGAACAGTGTAGCTATTATTGCACCAGTGATAAATTTAGGCATTAATTATAATCAGTTATTCGGTAACCACCCACTAACACTGAACTGGAAGTGATCTCTTAGAAGTGTTGATTTAGCAGCATAGGAAGAGAGATTCAAGTGCAACTTCAGGAAACACTGTGCAGTGTTAGGCTGCTGGAATGAGCTGAGATTTTGTAGTCAGATGAACATATGTTCAATTATTTCCAGTTATTGAGCACTGGAATGAGGTGTGTGTAAGTATAGTTTTCCATGAAGTGACTTGTGCATAGGAATATGCAAAGAAACCTGTTCAAGGAGTACAGAGTCAGGTTTATATTAACCATCCCTGAGACACATCAGGCTTTATGTAGACAAAGTGATATTCATGGAATTATAGAATGCTTTGGGTTGGAAGGGACCTTTAAAGGTCACCTAGTAAAATCCCACTGCAGTGAGCAGGGACATCTTTAATTAGATCAGGTTGCTCAGAGCCCCATCCAACCTGACCTTGAGTGTTTTAAGGCATGAGGTTTCTACCACCTCTGGGCAACCTGTTTAAGTGCTTCAGCACTCAGATATTACTTAGATCTAGCCATGAACAATATCCTGAAACAAAGTAGTAAAGCTCTGTCTGAAGGCATCATACCAGAAACTCTTACATGCTCAAGTAAAAGAATTATTACCAAGACAGTATCAAGCCCACTAGATGAACAGGTGCCTATTCGAGCACAAGATTCACTGGACAGGAACCCAAATCCATTTATGTATAGCTTAACTGGGGATTACTATGCAACCAAAAGGCCACAGTAGACATGCTTTTATCTAGCATTTGAGTCCAGCTCATATTCAGATCCCACTAATATTACAGGGTCAAAAGGTTTATTTTCAAATGGCATTCTGGAGCTACAAAAATGCTGTGATTTTGGAAACAATCATGATAACTCCTGCATTGAGAAGTAACAGCCTTTTCTCTCTATACCAAAGTTAGAAGCAGAACAAGAGCCAAGAAAAAGAACAAACCTACATCATGAGCTGATTCCCCCAGACATTTCAGACAGCAAACAGGACATGCACTACAAGTGTTAGTGTTAAAGCAAGTTATGCAATTGGTTTGGGTTATTTTTTTTTTAACTCTTGGGAGTTAGCTGGCCAGCCACAGTACTCTAAGGAGCAATAGTTCAGACTTTCGAATCACTCCTCTGGGAGTACCCAAAGCCAGACTGCACAGGCCAGTACACTTGCTCAGATGTTCCCCTCAAAATGGGAGGAGTATTTTTGCCTTACATGTGCCTTACCCCTCCCCACAAAAAACCCCAACCAACAAAAAAAATCCCCAAATCACCCCAAAACAAAGCAAAGCCGCTAACCCTGAAGCTGTTATCTGAAAGCAAAGATCCAGCATCGAGACCATTTTATTTACTTAATTCCTGTTCTTCCTGTTTGTACTCCCATTTGATTGATTATCAAGTTTGTAAGTTAAACAATGCTTAGATTAAGTGTATTCTGGAAGATCATTTGCTGCAAGTAAGTGATGATAGGAAATTAAGTGGCACAAATCTGACCACTCTGTAGTCATCACTTGTTGGGTTAAGCCACTGGTTTCTGGATGCGGTCCAGGAAGACTGATCATAATTCAAGGACAGAATGAATAAGATAAGCATGATATGCAGTTTGCTTTTGTAAAAGAGTGCTTTGGGTTCAGCCCCCAGTTAGATCATTTATTTATCTGGCACTGAAGGGTGATAATGGCTTGTTTTCAAGTCTCCAAAATAAATGAACTGTACTGCATGCAGAAGTAGTCCAGGCCAGCCAACAGAGGATAGAAAATATGCAGGGTCAGCATAACACTGGTTTCAATTTCAGTTACAAAAACATTAGAGATCTCATTTAAAACAAGATGAGGAAACTCAGTGTTCTGTTAAGAGCACCAGTCTTGCTTCCCTAACAATATTGATAAAATCCACCTTGGATATAGTTTAGCAAAACGGTTCAGGAGTAGTGCTTTCCTGCTGCTGTTTACACATTAAGGTTTCAAAAAGCATTCTCAGATAATTCCTTAGGGCTAAGTTTTGTTTACCTCCTACCCTTTTATGCCTTGATACATGAGCAGCAGCTATTGACTGACAGCTTCAGTCTTGCAAGGAAAGTAGGTCTCAGTCCATTCCCTGAGCATCTCAGGCACCCAGATCAGTCTTCATATAAAACAGAGACTGCTAGCCAAGTCTAAAGCATCAAATCAGGCAGGTGTCCTCAAACTATAGGGACTACAGTTCAATAGCCCATCTCCTTCATGGATGGGAATCCTGGAAAGTAAGTCTTCCTCAGCTCTAATGGGTTTTTAAGTGTTTTATTAGTTGACCATGGTATGGAGACCAGCTTCCTATTACCTTTATACTGGAATTCATAGCTCTTACTGACTACATGCAGTAAGAGCTAAACCAAGGTTAGAAGCAACTTCTAGGCCAAACCAAATCATTACCCAACAGAAGCCTTGTGTCCTGACATTTGCCAGAGTCACTTGCCAAGATCAAGTTTGATGAGAAAACCTGGCTGCTTCTCCCAAGTTGTTACAATACAGCATGCCACCTGCAGTCTAAATGACTTCACAGTACTTCTTGGAAACACCAGCACTAAGGGGCTTTAATTAAGCTACTGTGTGCCAGACTCCCTAAGATGGCAGTTCACAGCACACCAACCATTCAGTGAGTTACACCTTGCAGCGCTCTGAATCCATTGCCGAGATGCCTAAATTTCAGCTTTTAACTTGAGGCAAATTCAGCCTTCAGCAACTCTATCTGAGGTCTAGATTTGATAGTATGAACTTATCTCTTTTTTATGCAGAGTATCTTAACTGCACTTGGAGAAGTGAACTGTGATACAGAAGTATAGTAGAATAACCTGTTTATTCAGGACAATTAGTACTTGGATTTAGGAGACCCTCACAGTCCCAGCTGGAGGACATAACGCACTTTACTGTGGAAGTTTTGGGTGGTTACTCCACATCGGGTTGGGACCCAAATGGAAGATATGTGGGTAACTGATAAGCTGCTGCTAACCAGAAAACAGTCACCTGACCAGCAGTAGCTCACCAAAAGCATGCAAAGTCTTTAGTTCACAGTACAGCTCCATAGCTTAATTGTCTCTGATTCTAGGCTTCGTTTTCGGTCTATCCAGGATCTCCTGTCTGGAAGACAATTCTCAAACTGAAACACTAGCTCTGTCAAGTTACACCATGATGTCACTCATGCTTACAGCAGGCATTCTGCTTCAACTTTCTAGCAACTGAATTAGACAGAATCTTTTGTATTTTCTCTAGGGCAATTTAAATGCACAGGACTGCTATAAAGTATTGAACTCATTAAAGCAGTTACCAGGCGAGAGTAATGCTCTGATGAGGAAAAGTATTCTTTCAAATACTCATATGAGTTTAGCACTGGTATACTAAGCCAAATGATAACCATTGCACTCTATTTCCCAAATTGACCGCACTGTTGAGTAGAGGCTATTTAATAAGGTTGACAATGTTCTGCATGTTGAAGGACCTGAAGAGTTATCAACTCATTTGATCCTTCTAATGGAAACAGTGCATGAAGCTATGCCATTGTCAGCGTAGTTTTGATGAACTTATGCAAGTAGCTGGAATAGGTCACAGCCTGGGCATGTTGTAGATATTGCAGGTAAAGGTCATGGGAGTGATCCTCGCAAAACTGAAATCAAGTACAAACAGTTCTTCATGTTACCAGTCACTCTGCAAGCTGCTAAAGCTTCCCCTTCCATCACATGACAGTCTCAGCACTTCCAGTTGATCTGCCAGGAGAGCTGCTGTGGAAAGCCCCATTCAGCTCACATAGTTTTGACTCTGTTCAGCATGCATTCACACTAACCATCGCATTAAAGTCAGTCTGAAGTGCAAGTGAAGCTTGTTTTTATCTCAGGCATGACACCACCACATGTGCACTGCTGCTCAAACAGACTGCTTCATCATTTGATGCAAGTATTTTTAGGGTGACTTCTACTGTTAGAAGTCACAGCAGGGGGGTTAAGCTCAAAAAGAACTGCTACCCACAGCTTCTTGATATGGACTATGAGAAAGGATTTCACTGTTCTTGCCTAACATGCAAGTAGAGGTGTCCACTGTGGGCAAAACAGGCTACCTACTCTAGAAAATTAAACTTGAAGTCATCAGTATTCAACTAACAACGACAGCAGCACATCACAGGCCAAGTTTACAGATTAAGCCAGACAAAAATCAAATGCTACTGTGTAAAGAACTGGAGTCAGTTTAAAGGTAATTAACCTCTGAGGTCACAGTCTTGTGAGATGGGTCCAAATTCAGCCTGCTCTAATCTCTTCAGAGCATGTATTTCCACACAGCATTAATAAAAGGGAGTTGCTTCAGAAAGCTCCTCAAATAGGCTACACATTTGCCTCAATGTGAAAAACGGGGTCACACGTACTTAGATGTACAAACATGTGTATTGTTTCAGTCCCAGTTACTCCACACTTGGTTGGAAGCCTTGTAAATTTTCCACTTGCTGCCCCACTGAAAAGCCATGTGCACAAAGTCACACTTCATGAATTTTGTTGTATTGTGACACAGAAGGAGCAACATGTTTGCCCACTAAGTCTTCTAACCACTCTTGCCACTAATGAAGGACACCTCCAGCAGAAGATACCCTTTGGCTTGCTAAAGGCAGTACCAGTGTATTTAAAACACAAAACAAATTGTGAAATATTTTAACTTTGAGGGAGAGGACTACTTTCAACTACAAGCAGCCCCCATAGCATCCAAACAAGACACTGTTAGCAGACGCTGCTCATTCCTTTCTCAGCAAACTCCCAGAGAGCAGCAGGTTCCAGCAGGAGTTAACAGGCATTACGCAAGAGGGTTATCTATAGAACCATACGTTTTCAGTTTTACTGAAGATGCCTCGGTCATACATAATTGAGTGCAAGAACTGCTATAATTTACTTGCTCAGAGAGGCATGAGCCAACCCATGTCAACTGGCCTCTGATACTACAAATAGCTAACTAAAAGAAGTTTTTCTACCGATCCCTTCTCTTACATCATGGAAATTGTTATTTTGCCCATGAAAGCTCCCTTAAATGTCTAACTTAATCTCATTAATATAGGAATGAAGCTCTCACTTCCAAGACAGCAGCTGCCACTACCTCTGACAGACATGGGAACTCATTTGGATGCCTCGGAGACTACTAAATGGAGTGTTAGGAGCTTAAGGTAGCATGAGCTTTTCAAACCCACAGTAAAATACTTCTGGAAGCCTTTATAGTCAGTGTCAACTAAATACTTTAATCTTTTGTTGGAAAAAGCCTTATTTAGGAAGGGAAAAAAATAGGTCTGTTGAATATTATCAATACAGTACAGTCATTAAACCAAGCAAGAAAGACCTTGTCTTTTGCAATACTGGTGTGGGGGAAGAAGGCATACACAAGCTAAGTCACTGTAATCACATCAGCAACAACTTATGCCAGATAGTCATGAAAAACTCTAACTTCTGGAGGAAAACAAAACATTTATCAGCTCTTCCTTTGCACTCAAGTGCCTGCCAAACCATATTTCATTAAATATTTTTGTAGCTCTGTCTGATCAAGGCAGTGGAACATGATGCAGATCACACTGAAGCAGTTTTCAGGAAGCACTAAGGATATGTACTGTAACAGTGCAGTTTCTTCTCATGAATCCTCATAATGTTGCAGTTGTGTCTGTGCTGCCTGACCATAAATGTTCACTTCTTGTCACATCTTTCCTGAAGAAATCTTCTCTGTCCAACATTCGACATCCTGCAATACCTCTCCTATCCTTTCCTATTTGCAATTCTCTGCATTAGCCAAGCCCTAGCAACACTGATTCACTCAATGCACCAAATGCGAAGTCAGAGCCTTGGCTAGATCTTTTTCTTCTCTTTCTCCCCTTTCTACACAGAGAATACTGGAGGCAAATCACCACCACAGAACATTACCCCACAAGGAAAGTATTTTTCAAGGTTAAACGTTTTCTGCACCCCCTAAGGTGCTAAATTAGGACAAATTACTAATAACATGATTTTAAGGATAACTGCAGCTTTCACAGCATATTTAAGAGTTGTGTCAAGTAGTCTCTTCCCCCAGAACTCTCAGCATCACAGATGAAGTCAAGTGAGTCTCAGCTGTTTTATGATAAAGATCAGGTTAAAGATAAGTGTGGAATTATTCAAGTGGAAGACTGGTGAAGTTTAATAGTCTGAAAAACTACACTAATTTCCACCTTTGTCAAGTCCTTTTCCAGCATACTCACCAACCAACATAATCCCAAAGGGGCACACAGCCACCTCTTCCACATCTCATCTCCTCTTTAGCGCTCATTATCCCTGAACACCCTGACCAAGCCTCTCCAATTCTAACATTAATTTCTCATTTTTTCCCAACCTCTGCAGCCCCACATCGCCTCTGTTGTCACCACAGAGCAGAACAATTTTGATTTCCCACCTCTGAAGCCCCATGTCTCCCTCATCTCATTTTTCATCCCTTTCCCTTCCTCCTTAACATCACATCTCTCAAGTTCTTCATCACCTTCCCATGTTTACAGCCTCGCATTCCCCATACTCTTCATCTCAAAGTTCCACATTCTTTTCTCACCTCTCCAGCCCCATAACTCTTTCACCCAAAAGATTCCCAGCTCTTCCTTGTCTTCGGTCCCAACCAAATCTCTCCCACAGCTCTCCAACTCCCCCTTACCTCCTTCACCTCAAACCCTTCTTCTACACCTTCACCAGCCCCTCACCTTCCTCGAACCCAATTTTTTTTCCCCTCACTCTCATCATCCCCTTGTCTCACCCCAAACCCTCCCTCACCTTCAGCCTCTCACCTTCCTTATCCCAAACCCTTCCTAACCTTTTCCAGCGCCTTACGTTCCTCACCCCTAAACCCTCCGTCAATTTCACCAGCCCCTCATCTCCCTTCCCTTAAAGCTCCCCAGCGGCTCCTTTAAGTTCATACCGTCCTCCTCTCTGCAGACACCACTCACAGCTCAGCAACTCTCACTCCTGGGGCCAACTGCCCGCTTCCCCTACTCGAGACCCGTAAGCCGCAAGCACCCTTACCTGCCCCCGGGTCTCCCCCTGCACCCGGGACCAGCTCCGTGCGGCGGGGGAGGCGGCGGTGTCGGGAGGTGGCCGCGACGGGAGGGTGGGGGGGGAAAGGAGGGAGGGATGAGGTCACTCACAGCGGTAGGAGCGCAGCAGGCGACACCGGGCAGCAGCGGCCGCTTTATACCGGGCTCCTCGGAAACCGTGTCCCGCTTCCGCTTCCGCCCCCTCCCCGCGCCGGGGGTCATGAATATGCAGTGCGGAGGAGTGGCCCGGGGGGCGTTGCTAGGGTGACGAGCGAGCGGGCTACGGGGTCTATCTGGCATCCCCCCAGGGGCGGGGGGCGCTGGGCGCCGGCGGGCGTGCCGTTTGGAAGGGGCTGCGGTGTGTGGCTGCAGGGGCTGAGGCAGGTGTAGCGGCTGTTCCCAGTGCCGAGGGAAGGACGAGGCTGCCCGCACATCTGCCGCGGCTGAAGAGGGGCTTCTGACCGGAAAGAGAGCTCGCTGAGTCGCCGAGGCTGTTTGGAAGCTGCCACCTGATCTGCAGCAGCCCAGGTTAGCCACACAAACTCGACAGTGACATGGCGCAGAGTTGTGCCAAATGTAGCTCCAAGTTAACAACTTGGAAAGTACAGGAGTGGATGTCCTTCCTTACCTGTATCAAGACTAGCGTGACGAGAAGGACAAGGCAAGTGTTTGCCCCCTGTAGTCGGGACTGGTGAGGCCATGTCTTGAGTGCTGGGTTCTGATATTGGGCCTCTCACTACAGGAAGGACAGTGAGGTGATGGAGCAGGTCTGGAGATGGGCAACAAAGCTAGCGAAGGGTCTGGAGAACGAGTCTGGTGAGGAGCAGCTGAGGGAACTGGAGTTGTTCCATGTGGAGAGAAGGAGGCTGAGGGGAGACCTTGTGCTACCTGAAAGGAGGTTGGCCTGAGGTGGAGGTTGGTCTCTTTCCCCAGGTAAGCAGTGATATGATGAGAGGAAATGGCCTCGTTGCACCAGGGAAACTTTAGAAGAAATTTCCTCACTGAAAGGGTTGTCGAGCCCTGGAACAGGCTGCTCAGGGAGTGGTCGAAGCCCCATTCCTGAATGTGTTCGAAAGATGCATAGATGTGGTGCTGAAGGACATAGTTTACTGACAAACTTGGGAGTTAGATAATAGTTCGACTCGATCTTAAAATTCTTTGCCAGCCAAAACAATTCTATGCCTGAGATACTGCAAATGTTAACTCATACTTGTCAAAAGTTTCCTTTATGGTGAGCAAAAGTAATGCCTTTTTCTTCAGGCTTGGCCACATGTGGGGTCTCATCCTGCCTCCCCACCTTGCCTCTGCTGCTCTACCTCCTCTCCACATGTTCAGCCTAGTACTTCAACAGGGTGCAGCACACCAGGTCATCATTGCCTGCTCTATGCAAGAGGGCATTTAGCATTTTCCACATCCACAGTATGCTGCAATCCATATGCAGCTTGCAGCAACTGTATACTTTGGTCCCGTTGAAGCCACAATGCTACCACATTGTAAGCACCCCCTACAAACTTGCCATGAAAGACCACATTTTTTTAGAGCACACATATGGGATTTATCCCAAATTACTTAACGTCTCCTCGCCTTAATTGTGCTGACTACATTGGGCAGGGTAGCATAATATTTAATTTTCATTACATAAACTAGGGATGCATAAAGTAGTGTGTGAGTGGCATGTAAAAATGCACATTACATTGCATAAGTGTAATTGTTGGCTGTTTCTTGACACACTGTTAACTATATATTCCAAAACAATTTTTTTTTTTTAATTTGTGAACTTTTTCTGCAGCTCATGAATAAACAAACCATGAAGCATACCAGACTTTAGAAGGAAAACCACAGAAGGGAAAAAAATGGAAGAACTGTACACATCTACACACTATTAAAAAGCAATGTAAGTTTTGAATCTGACAAGAGCACTGAGACTGCAAACCATAAAGAAACAAAAAAACTACAATCTTTTGTTCTAGAATGCTGCTATCAATATGGATCGATTTTTAGGCTAATTCAAACCAAAGGTTGAAAAGCATGCATGATCACAATCATGCACAACTCACAGTATTAACTGTCCTCTGGTGAGGATTCCAAAGTCTGTTCAAGGAATGATGCTTTTTTTGACATACTACTGCTGTTTATAAATATTGTCATGACATTGTTAGCTTTTTGAAAAAATACAGCATAATAATTCTCTTAATTGTCCAAATGGTAAAGATAAAACTACCATCTCAATGACAACCTCATGTAACACCTACCCTTGTCAGTTAAACAACATCCATCATATCACAACCATATGTAGTACAGCTTAATAAAACATTAAAGTTTATTCCACAATAAACACAAAATATACCTATATTTATAGTTGTAGAAAAGTCTAATGACTCATATTAAGAGAAAATATTTCAGTAAAAATTATACTAGATCCTAACACAACTGAAATCATTGAGTAGGGATCTCAAGATAGGAGCATAGTTACAACTTTAAAATGTGCTTCATGTTACCCGTAGATTGTGGCAGCCTGGACTCCCTGACGTGTGTTCACTTCCCTTTAAAAAGAAAAGAAAACACTTTTGGTTTTGGGTCCTTTTGCTGCATGCTGTTGTCGCAATGCGCGGTCCTTTCCTCACCCTGACATTTTCGACCTGTTTTGGCAGCGTCCAGACATGTCCAGATATTTCTCCACTGTATTTCCTCATCTGATTTTCACTTGAGAGTTGTTAGCCTTTAGCTGAGCCCAGAGTCAGAAAGGGTAATTTTCTATAAAATATTTTAGTTTACAAAAACCCAGTTTTTCATAATGAGAGTGAGGGGGTGGAAGAAAAATAATCCAGGGAAACAGACCCACCTTTTCCCTCTGAGCTTCTTACTCAACTCTGAATATTTAACCCATAATAAATAAATGTATCCTCAAGTCTTGGCATGGGAGACTTGAGTGTCAGTCAAGAGGCTGCTGCGCTGTCCAGACGTGTGCTATATTTGCCTGGGAGATGCACCGATGTTTGTGGGACTCAGAGAAAATCACCTAAACTGTGGTTGAGTGCCAGGATGGATATATGCTCTCCTTCGTTTGGAGGGTCTGCCTTGAGCAGATGCCTCCTCAACAGGGTAGTGTTTGCTAGTCTTGTTCCTCAGCTTGATGTGTAGCGAGTTGAACCACTTCAGTGATATCCCTAGGGTATCTTTCTCTAAAGAAAGCATCCAGAAGTGACCTTAAAATCTCTCTCTAGGACTCTTGATTATGCGTGTTTCTATTTCATGAGTCATGTAGTTTGAGAAACCCCCAAGGTGCTGATCCCTTATGCTCGCTTCCACTGATTTGTTTGGCAATGACTAAAAAAATAAAAATCTATGGGACCTCTGAATACTGCAGACCGATATCCTGCTCAAAAAACCTTTCCCTCAGTTTTGGCATAGCAATTGGAGCAAGGGGTCTTCCCTAGTTAATGAGATACATTAATTAACCAGACTCAGGATCATCAGCAAGCTGCCTGAGTTCTCCCTACTCCATTTCACAGGTACTTGGCTTACAAAATTGTTATGAAAATTTACTACCCAGCCAAGCCAAACAAACAACACCCCCACTATTATTTTACATGCGTGTCAAAAGAAATAACTTGCCGCAGGCAAAGTGGGTGAAGGAATTTTACGAGGCTGTGTCTGATCCTCCCTCTCCCCTCCCTCAGACAGTTGAAGAAATATTTCTATGATGAAAGGAGTAAGGGAGCAGAGGACAGCTGGTTAGGAATTAATGAAATGTTTGAGCATTATCATGCGATAATGGATTTAGCTGAGTGTTTGCCAGTGTTCAGATCTAGTGCGAATTGCTTTATATGAAACGCTGGGACTCCTAGATTATCCAAGCCTCATGAGGCTGCTGGGGCTCCTACACCCTTGAAAGCTGTAACTTGGGGGAAAAAAAAACCCAAAAAAAAGTAATTCTTCACTTCGGTGGACAAAAGCTCACAGGATTGTTTTGACTTGCTTTCAGTCTTAATGAAGTTTGACCTCTTAGAGGTTTCTCCTAATGGGGAGTGGCCATGGGTTTGGGAAGCTTGAAGCTAGATCTGAAGCAAATTTGAGCACCCATAAGTTTAGGTGAGGTATCATGGCCAGGACACTTGTAAATAAGACGTGAAAAATGAGTCTCAACTTTTACACATTTGGCCTGCAACTTATCCCCAGAGTATCTCTCACAAATAACGAGATATCTGATGGGAAACCCATGATCTGGGCTTGAAAATGCTGTTTATTCTTCTTCTCACACTTCTCCAACATATGCTGTCATAAAGCTGGAACTTTAATGTCTGTGTAAAATGGCCCATGTCCCTTGATGCTTTTTATTTTTTTTTCCCTAGAAGCATTGGGATGTTTCTGTTTCTGCCTGTTGGACGAGTGCCGTAGGCTTGCAGCAAGCCAACCAAAGACACTTTGTCTGGATGCAGATGAGCCTTAAGAAGGGCTTATGGATAGTGAGATACTGCCTATGAGTTTGTAACTGGCACCCACACAGGTGGAATTGTTAGTCAGTTTATGTTGCCTGTGGTAGCCGAAACTGACTTTGAATTCTGAGATCCAAATGGCTTCAGACAGGACCTGCAGGTACAGAGCATGACCCAGCCCTCTGCCCTCTCTCATGCCCAGAGTTCACCCTTCTGCACCCAGCTGGCTCTTGTTACCCTAAAGCAATGTCAGCAGTCCTAAGCTGAGTGGTGTGCGTATAGGGTCTCATTGCCTTTCTCCTGGACTGAAACCTGGAGTAAAAGAACTGGATACATTCCTACACCCTCCCCACATGGAAAATCAGTGGCTCATGGTGGAGGCTCGAGCCAACAGCTTGAGTTGGCAAGATGCTAATATAGCCTGTATGATGTGCTTGCTTCTGCTGCCACTTGTGAGGTCTCCTCAGGAGCTGATGCCTTGAAAAATGAGAGCTCCCTATCATTATTTTCCTGGTTTACATGGCTAAAAAGTGGTATTAAAATTATCCTGCCTCTTGAATTTATGTGGTCTATAATTATCTTCACAATAAAACTGTGAGGAATTAAGCTCCAATGCAGTTTCTAGTTGACATGGGATGACTTGACAGGCCTTCAAGAACTGGTGGGTTTCAGACCTCATTTAAGTGCCAAGAGCAGTTAAAATGTTGCTAGATAGCACTTAGGAACTGCAGGGCTCACTCAAGTCAGTCATGTCTTCCCTTGCAGTGGAGAGACTTGAATCTCTGGGGTTTTATGCAGTTTAGCCTTTCTGTTTCTCACACCCTGGGCAATGAGCTCAGATTAGTCACTTTTCCTTCTGAGCTGCCTTATGCTAAACCATGACTGTGATGTTTATGGGGTTTCTGTTGCTGCACAGGAATATTTCTGCTTTGGCCTCTACTTTTACTAAAAGCCCAATTGCAAAATGCATACATTTTCATCCTATTGGGTTTGCGAAAAAGCAAAACCCTAAGCCAAAGTTTGAAATGCAAGAGGCTCTTAAGTCTGAAATGATTTTCGAGTGACTTTTTTTTTTTTTTTTAAGTGACTTTTATTAACCTTACCCTGGTGAACGCTTGCCAGTCAATTGTCAGTTTACACTGGTGGATGTAGAGAAAGGATCACTTAGTTTTCTGGCTGCACAGCTTCCTGCCGAAAAGCAAACTCCACTCAAGTTTCACTTGAGAGGTCTTCGTTCTTTAATGCTTTCTTGTAATAACACAATTTTTCGTGGATTAGTTCACAGAATCACAGAATACTTGGGGTTGAAAGGGACCTCTAGAGATCATCTAATCCCACTGCCCTGCCAAAGCAGGATCACCTAGGACAGGAACACATCCAGCCAGGTTTTGAAAGTCTCCAAAGAACAACTCTCCACAATCTCTAGTTTATAGATGATAGCCAGCTAGGCTGGGCCAGTGCAGAATAGAAGACCGTATTTTATCTGGTCCCAACACAAGTGCTTGGTCTGTAGCTCTAGACACTGAAACATGACCTCTAGTTAACTGAACATTTATCTCTGTTCATGTTGTCTTCTTGTTTTGCAGCCTTTTAGCTACAGCTGGATTCAAACTGTGCAGGTGTTAGTGAGCACATCTATTTTGATCACCCAGGTGGGACTTGTAGCCTCTATAGCCTTCCTGGAGGACTTGCTTTAATCTTTGCTCTGCTAAGGCCTGTTACAACCATGTGTTGTGATTTATCTCATCTCTGCCCTTGCCTAATCGGTCACGTAGCTAATTGGCATTTGCAATATTCTGAGTCCCAGCGTAGACAGGATTTCAAATTGTTTAGCCCTGTGTCATCAGAACTGCATCTGGAAAACCAGCAGTGTTCTCTCTAGTTTTGGAAAATCCTGGGAAACAACATAGAAAGAGCTACACCTAGGCTAGTGACTTCTGCAGCTATGACTCAGTGTTAGCAGAGGTCCACAAGTAGTTGCAAAAAACGGATGGTGTTGTGCTGACTATATTCAGGGTTTTTTTTTATGTTCCCCTGAAAAAATGAGTAACACTCACCTGGGCGATGGAAAAGTGAGTTGGATTGGCAGTAGTTGGCAATGGGATGGAAAATTAGTATGTAAAGAACCTAGTGATTAAGATAATAAAAACAATGTTAAGAGTCTTAGGTGAAGCCAAGTTTTATAGCCCTCAAGCCTTTAGTTGTGAAATTGTTGGCTCTTGTTTTGTTTCTGGAATAGAAATCTATTTAAATGACTTAAGCAACCCAAGTTTCAAGAATAACCCCGAGCAGACTGTTGTTGTAGTTGTGACCAAGAAATTGAAATAAATTAGGTGAATACTTTTTAGTCTAATTGCTTAGATTTCCAAACACGACCAAACAGCTTCAGACCCCAAAGTGTTTCATGTGAAAGCAATTTTAAACTTTTAGGAAGAAATGAAGTGCATTTCCAATGGCCAAAGTTAATTGGAGTGGAAATAAACTCCGTAGCAAAATAACTGAGATTTTAAAATATTCTTTTAATCGCTTCTCCCCAATAAAGGTTGGGTGAAAAGTGGTAGATTCATCATTTTAGGAATTACAGAATCACACAGAATGTTACTGACTGGAAGAGACCTTGAAAGATCATCTAGTCCAACCCCTCTCAAAACAATTCTCAGTAAATTTTCCGTTTTCCTAGAACTGAATATCACTCCAATCATCAATTTTCAGGTAGTGTTTGAAGTCCCTCTGCCTGAAGCACAGTGTGGATACTGAACACTGCTGTTCTTGAGGGCTAGTTTCACTTTGTAGCTGAAAGGATGTAAAAGCTACTTGGTCCCAAAAGGAGCAACTTTTCCTCTTAATCCACTGATCATGTGCACTTGGTGAGTTTGTTCACCCAGACATTTGATGGGAAACCCTATGTTAAAAAAGGAATAGTTTTCTGCTGGGTAAATCATGCTGACTGACTCATACGACAGTCCTAAGTCTTGTTTCAGCTTGTGAAGGCTGGCAGGTAGTGGTCAGGCCCTTCCAAATAATACTGCTTTTTCCAGGATCAGTCACCCTCCAGTTCTCACTTCTGACCCCTATAAAATCAGCAGCACTTTCCAGTTTCTTAAGCAATTTCATTATCTTCCTCCCAGACTTCCCAAGTCTTCCCAGGGCTACAACATAACCTGCTGGAGAGGGACCTGGATGTGGCACTGGTCTTTTTTAGAGCTCTGTGTGTGACATACCCTTTCAATAGGATAGAGATGTGCTTTCCTGCTGCTCCTCTTGGACAATCCTATCAGTTCAGCAGCTTCTTTCCTTATTTATAATGGGAGCCTGATGACTAAGCTCCTAACTTAAGTACTTCAAAGATTCAGGATTGCTTTAGTGGGATCAAAAATTTTGTATTACTGTTGTGGGGTTGGGTTTTTTGTTTGTTTGGTTTGGTTTTGTTGGTTTTTTTTCCCCACCTGTCTCCTATTATTAGTGAATAAAATGAAACAGGGAGCATTTTTTGAGCATGTCAGAATAGGATTGAATTGAAAGAGTGCCAGCCCATTTTTCTGGACTGGCAATGCATTTATGCTGAGTGCAGATGGATCCTCTCCATAAGGACATCTGAGCACTTACCTGCGCCAGAGCACATTAAGGCAACAGGAGCTCAAAATATCGCGATTTGAATGGAGATTATTTACAACCTTGAGAGCAGACTCAAGAGGTTATGGCTTAAGATAAAGAAATCAGTAAAACTGAAAGGAGAGCAGGTTCCTAGCAATAGGTTATTTGGGAGGTTTAACAAGCTCCCTAGGGAAGTGCTGTTGCTGTGGAGAACTTTGAGAAGAGATCAGGAGAAATGTTTTTGAGGAGTTTGGATTTTTCCTGTCAAGTAATCAGTTGTGTTTCTGCCCAAAAAAAGGCCCTCTCCAGTCCCAGTTAAACAAGAACTGGCCTGAATGGATTTGAACAAAGTAATTTTTTTTTTTTCCAACTGGCAAATGTTTCCTGTATTTTCCTCACTCTTTTTTCCCCTGTTAGTGGTTTTGGTCAGACCAGAAGCATATGTTGCAGAATCTGCCAGAAAAAAAAATGTTTTCACAACTGATATTTTCTTAAATGCCTTTCAAAAATTGCCAGTCAGTATCCTTGGAGACAGAAATCCTCTCTTCACAATAAAACAGGTACAGAGCAGACACCAGACACCGCCTGTTTTTTCTTATCTATCAGACTTGAACTGAAGACCTGCTAGTGCTGGCTCCATAGTTCACCTTGTCACAGTATCACAGTATCACCAAGGTTGGAAGAGACCTCAAAGATCATCAAGTCCAACCCATGTCTTTCACTTTCCTTCTGTGATGCCCAACAAGCCCATGATGTTGCCTTTAGAGGTTTATTTTTTGACCCCTGAGGAGCAACACTTTGGTCTGGTGAGGCTGTGATTGGAGCATGGCTAGAGCAATTCAGAGAATTTGGGGACTGTGGGGCATTGAACTGAGCTGAAATTTATTTTGGCTTCTCCTGATAGATAGTTCTGGCAATCAGCTGTCATATGGCCTGGGACTTTTGTATTGATTTTTCATTATCCTTCTGCAGAAACTCTTCCTTATTTGGAGGGGCAAGCATGTTTTGTAGGGGATGTTGGCTTTATGTCATCCTTTCTGGCTTATTTCGAACTTCACTTGCCAGAATCAGAGATACTGCTGCTCTTTCACTCCCTTTCCCCTCCCCTGCTCTGCTAATGAAGTATTCCACCAAACTATTTCTTCCTATGGGTTTGTGCCTTGCTGTTGACTGCAGATTTAGACCAGAAGTTTTCTTGTGGTTTAAGCAGATGCAAAATCTCTTCCCCAAGTGGATTTACTCACATCAAATACCACAAAATCCATATTCCAGATCAGCCACTTGAAAATCTTCTCCTCTAAGTGCTGATTTTAACAACTTGCAGCATTTCATCCACTCTGTGGTTTTTGCTCTCCCTCTGAAACGTAGCTGAAGCCAAGGAGTTTAAAAGTTGTCAGGAAAGGGGACATACTGTTGGACCAACCTTACATCCTTGGAAAACACATAAAATTCAGGGAGAAGTACAAGCCTATAAATTGGAGTCCTTAGTATTTCCAGGGCTTGTATTTGCCTCAGCCCTCTGAGCTCTGTCTGAATTATGGTCCTGAAGCCATCCCCCTGAAGACTTACAGCCATTCCAACCTTTGCTTTTGATCTGCGTGTGACAAAAAATACACAGCTGGTTGAAGCAGACCTCTGGCAACTGTGCTGTTAATGACAGGAAGAAGGTGAAGCCATTCAGCTGATCCATGGCCATTTCCAACTCAGCTCACAAAATATTATTAGAACCACAAAAAAAAACCAAACCACCTTTAAAAAAGGTATCACAGATTGTAGGGACAGATATTCCACCACCTACCTCAGTGGCGATCTGTGTGATTTACCTTTTGTATAGATCAGAAATCATACACAGATGCAGAATTTCCCATTATTTTCAGAGTACAAGATGGTTTCTCTACGTGTATGTGTTGCATTCAGTGACTTTACTTTCTCTCTAATGACCTCTGAGTATCTCTTGTCTCATGGAATTGAGTGTTGTTTGCTTGTTCACAGTTTCCTTTCCTTCCGTTATCCAGCAAAGAAAGTTTTTTTAAGTGGCTTTTCTGAACTCTTTCAAGATCCCCAGAAGGATGATACAGGAAACAGAGAGTTTCCTTTCTATACAAACTTCTAGGGTGTTCCCATAATAGCCTGAAATTTATCTGCACTCAACAGCCTGAAATTGGACAAAAAAAATTAATGAACTGTCAAGGGATCAGGAAGAACACAATTAACATATCAGAGAGAGGAGAGCTTGCAGTGAAAAAGAATACTCCACTTCCATAGCACCTTTTATTCTATGTTGCCAAATACTTTTCTGTGTTTCCAATTACTTTTCAAGCTGGCCATGCTTTAAGCATTCAGCCTGNCCTGTAAGCAGAACATCTGGATAGGGCAATGACAAAATGGATTCTCATCTTTCATGATTTCACCCTGGGTGACCTGGCACAGTGGGTGAGATCTGGGAGGATTGTACTACTGGGAGGGAGGGCAGGGCTTGTGTTGAAAGCTGACAAGGTAAAAATGTGAGTCATTAAAAGGCAAAGACCAAACTGTAAAGAAACAATTACTTACATATTTAAAAAAAAAAAAATCAGATCTGGAAGGCAATTTTGCCTCGTGGTTGACACTCCCTACAAAAGCACCATGTTATTCCAGAAGTCTCCCATGAGATGAATAAACCTTGCCAGGAATAATCAGAGATCTGGAATTGTATAATTGCTCAACTAAACACAGGCAGAGAACAGATAGGGAACCTATGCTTTGTTTTTTCTGCCCACTTCCTTGAATTCGGGGCTGTGCAGTGCTCAGAGTGCTGTTGGCTTATATTGACCGAAGCAGTGAGGACAGCAGGAGGAAAAAAAAAAAAAAAAAGAGAAAAAAAAAGCTTATTAACAGCTTCATAGTATCTGTTGTTTTAAACTCCATTCATAAAAGCAGTTAGCTGTGCTGTGGCAAGGCAGGCTGGTACACTCAGCACGCTCGCGTCTGTAAGCAGCAGAAAGCTCTTGACTTGCTCGGAGCTGAGCGCAGGCAGAGTTCATACTCTCCCAGCACTAATCCAGCAATAAAAAAAATGGCTTTAAGCCACTTCAGACTCTAGTGCTCCCATTAGTATTCTCCAGTTACAGAGATCAAAGGGCTATAAAGGGCNAGTCCAACCCATGTCTTTCACTTTCCTTCTGTGATGCCCAACAAGCCCATGATGTTGCCTTTAGAGGTTTATTTTTTGACCCCTGAGGAGCAACACTTTGGTCTGGTGAGGCTGTGATTGGAGCATGGCTAGAGCAATTCAGAGAATTTGGGGACTGTGGGGCATTGAACTGAGCTGAAATTTATTTTGGCTTCTCCTGATAGATAGTTCTGGCAATCAGCTGTCATATGGCCTGGGACTTTTGTATTGATTTTTCATTATCCTTCTGCAGAAACTCTTCCTTATTTGGAGGGGCAAGCATGTTTTGTAGGGGATGTTGGCTTTATGTCATCCTTTCTGGCTTATTTCGAACTTCACTTGCCAGAATCAGAGATACTGCTGCTCTTTCACTCCCTTTCCCCTCCCCTGCTCTGCTAATGAAGTATTCCACCAAACTATTTCTTCCTATGGGTTTGTGCCTTGCTGTTGACTGCAGATTTAGACCAGAAGTTTTCTTGTGGTTTAAGCAGATGCAAAATCTCTTCCCCAAGTGGATTTACTCACATCAAATACCACAAAATCCATATTCCAGATCAGCCACTTGAAAATCTTCTCCTCTAAGTGCTGATTTTAACAACTTGCAGCATTTCATCCACTCTGTGGTTTTTGCTCTCCCTCTGAAACGTAGCTGAAGCCAAGGAGTTTAAAAGTTGTCAGGAAAGGGGACATACTGTTGGACCAACCTTACATCCTTGGAAAACACATAAAATTCAGGGAGAAGTACAAGCCTATAAATTGGAGTCCTTAGTATTTCCAGGGCTTGTATTTGCCTCAGCCCTCTGAGCTCTGTCTGAATTATGGTCCTGAAGCCATCCCCCTGAAGACTTACAGCCATTCCAACCTTTGCTTTTGATCTGCGTGTGACAAAAAATACACAGCTGGTTGAAGCAGACCTCTGGCAACTGTGCTGTTAATGACAGGAAGAAGGTGAAGCCATTCAGCTGATCCATGGCCATTTCCAACTCAGCTCACAAAATATTATTAGAACCACAAAAAAAAACCAAACCACCTTTAAAAAAGGTATCACAGATTGTAGGGACAGATATTCCACCACCTACCTCAGTGGCGATCTGTGTGATTTACCTTTTGTATAGATCAGAAATCATACACAGATGCAGAATTTCCCATTATTTTCAGAGTACAAGATGGTTTCTCTACGTGTATGTGTTGCATTCAGTGACTTTACTTTCTCTCTAATGACCTCTGAGTATCTCTTGTCTCATGGAATTGAGTGTTGTTTGCTTGTTCACAGTTTCCTTTCCTTCCGTTATCCAGCAAAGAAAGTTTTTTTAAGTGGCTTTTCTGAACTCTTTCAAGATCCCCAGAAGGATGATACAGGAAACAGAGAGTTTCCTTTCTATACAAACTTCTAGGGTGTTCCCATAATAGCCTGAAATTTATCTGCACTCAACAGCCTGAAATTGGACAAAAAAAATTAATGAACTGTCAAGGGATCAGGAAGAACACAATTAACATATCAGAGAGAGGAGAGCTTGCAGTGAAAAAGAATACTCCACTTCCATAGCACCTTTTATTCTATGTTGCCAAATACTTTTCTGTGTTTCCAATTACTTTTCAAGCTGGCCATGCTTTAAGCATTCAGCCTGAAATTTTCCATTAATTGCTCCCTGCCTCAAGTTGAATACATTTTTTTGGAGAGAAGTGAAGTTACACACAAAACCCCAATCCCTCTTAAAAACTTGCAGTCATATTTCACTGAGATTAAAGCTAAAGAATTAGTTTTATGAATGTTTAAGCTTTCTCCCTCTTTATTTTGAAGAGCACTTTTGCACCACAGGAGGCTGGAACACAAATGAGATACTCAGCATAGAAGCAGCGCTGGGAATCAGAGTCTGTTGCTGTCTTTGTGAAAATGCATCTGGATTTGTTCAAATAATAAACCACAGACAAACCTCTGCTTTAAGTACTAGAGGGAGGCTTGCACCTTGGTTTTGATGCCTGCTGACTGCCATGCCTGTAGTTTCTGCAGCCCCCCCCCCCCCCCACACCGCCCCACGCACCAGCCGCCCCCCCCCCAAGCCGC
>WBNM01012200.1:240960-287792 GCA_013399055.1 Ramphastos sulfuratus
CCCCCCCCAAGAAGTAGCCCCTGTAAGCAGAACATCTGGATAGGGCAATGACAAAATGGATTCTCATCTTTCATGATTTCACCCTGGGTGACCTGGCACAGTGGGTGAGATCTGGGAGGATTGTACTACTGGGAGGGAGGGCAGGGCTTGTGTTGAAAGCTGACAAGGTAAAAATGTGAGTCATTAAAAGGCAAAGACCAAACTGTAAAGAAACAATTACTTACATATTTAAAAAAAAAAAAATCAGATCTGGAAGGCAATTTTGCCTCGTGGTTGACACTCCCTACAAAAGCACCATGTTATTCCAGAAGTCTCCCATGAGATGAATAAACCTTGCCAGGAATAATCAGAGATCTGGAATTGTATAATTGCTCAACTAAACACAGGCAGAGAACAGATAGGGAACCTATGCTTTGTTTTTTCTGCCCACTTCCTTGAATTCGGGGCTGTGCAGTGCTCAGAGTGCTGTTGGCTTATATTGACCGAAGCAGTGAGGACAGCAGGAGGAAAAAAAAAAAAAAAAAGAGAAAAAAAAAGCTTATTAACAGCTTCATAGTATCTGTTGTTTTAAACTCCATTCATAAAAGCAGTTAGCTGTGCTGTGGCAAGGCAGGCTGGTACACTCAGCACGCTCGCGTCTGTAAGCAGCAGAAAGCTCTTGACTTGCTCGGAGCTGAGCGCAGGCAGAGTTCATACTCTCCCAGCACTAATCCAGCAATAAAAAAAATGGCTTTAAGCCACTTCAGACTCTAGTGCTCCCATTAGTATTCTCCAGTTACAGAGATCAAAGGGCTATAAAGGGCAGTGGAAGCGGGGGGGAAGGAGGAGATGCAGGCAGCAGTTTTCTCTCCCTCCTAGAGGGCTTTGGTCCATTTTCTCAATCAGCAGAGACCAAGTTTGGGAAGCAGATGTCACAGTAGCATGGCTGTTTGACGCTTCCGTGTCATAGGAGTCCAGTCATTGCGTTGGGCAGTCTTAATGGCAGGGCCGTGGTACCTTTATTTTGTGATAATTCACGTCTGGCCAAAAATCAGTTACTTAAATCTGCTGGCACCTGCAGTGGCCAGTCCAGGTGTAGTACCGCCTACCTCGGCATGAGCTGATGTGAAAATTGTTTGGGTAGCAGCAATCAGCAGAGCAGTATTTTTAAATTAATTACCTAACACAGCTTGGGGACATTTTTTTTTTCTTTTTAAATCAGGAAAAATATTTTTCACTTTTAAAATCAAAAGTTTTGTGTTTACTAAGAAAGGGCTGTCTTTAGCAATGACAGCCTGTATTTTATTTAAGCCAAAAAAATCTTATGAAACAGTACTAATTTAAATATGCTCTGAGGAAAAGTAAAGAAGTTCTGCTGTGCAACCTGAAAACTAAGGAGGATGGTTGGTCACGTATTTGGAAGGTTTGGAAAATAGAGTGTGGTGGACCTCTGGTACACTTGCCTTGCAGGAGGGAAAGCTACTAGGGATTTAATCAGTCCCCAGAAATACCTGTGGCAGAAGAACGTTCCAGGTGCCACCTCTGCTAAGAAGGTGTCCTTGTCTAATCTATTCAGCAAAGTGCTTACAAGAGCTGTTTGCTGGAGATGGAATCAAGAAATGTGCCCGCTGGAATTAAGGATCAGAGGTTAATAGGAACATCCTACTGAGGAAGTCATCCCGTGGATTCCTATATGACAGCTTGAGGGCATTGTCATCAGATGTTTTAGGTGTCTAACTAAGCTGCTCACCACATTGTCGTGGAGATAACCTGCTTTTCTGCTGATTGTAGAGGGAGGCCAGGGCTCCTACCTCAGGTACCCAAACCTCAGGGCTGTGAAAACCTCCCAAGTGCCTGCTGCAGGGCTGTCCTGTACTTCTGTGTTTCTCAGTGAAACAGCCACATCAATTATCTGGAAAAAAACAAAGCAAGGACAAATATGTGCACTTAAACCCTTCTGTTTTAATTTGCAGCCTAATTCTGCCAAACTTTGCACGTATATTTAAAACTTTTAAAAAATTTCCTCCCCATTGGCCTATTTCTGTGCTGAGGCACATGTTGCTTTACTTTTGTTTTGTTTTGGTTTTGTTTGCTTTGCTTCTTTTAATAACAGTTCTGTGGTTGTTTCACAGTGCACCTGATGATAGACTCATCACTCTTGACACAACAGGACACTGAGCTGAGCAGTCTACATGCAGACGCTGTTACGTGAGGTTTTGGAGCTTGCCTTGTGTTGAGGAGAGAGGGCAGGAGACTGTGACAGACTCTCCTTGGCTGCCACACTATGGCTCAGCCTTTTACTGGTGGCTGTGGAAAATTAATTGACAGGCCTTGTTTCTAAGCAAGGTCACCATTTTGAGGCTGTAAGGGCACAGCCTTTTCCTACTTGGAAGCAAGATACATGCCAACTTTGCTTGTCCTCTCTTCAGATGTCACCAGATCGCTGTCACATGAGCACACTGTGGGTGGGGAAATGCCCTGGCTGCTCTGAGCACACTGCCAATGGCTGCTCAACCTGTTTTCTTGCACAGTAAATCTATGGATACAGCCTGACGATTACTAGAGGTGTAATCACTCAACTCACTCACTCACTCTCTAAACTCACTCTTCAAAGACATGGCTCCTGGCTGAACTCTTCTTGTCTCTTGCAAAGACTGAGCAAAGAAGTTTGATTAAACCAGCCATGAATACAGAGTTGCCTCATGTAGCAGTGTTCAGGAAGGTGCATGATGCTGCATCTCTGTGGAGGGTACCAACTTCTTTAGCTGTGCTTCTGCATCACTCTTGTGAGACCCCATCTGGAGTACTGCATTCAGCTCTGGGCCTCCCAGTGTAAGAAAGACATGGACCTGCTAGTGTGGATCCAGAGGAGGGCCATGAAGATGGTCAGAGGGCTGGAACGCCTGTCCTACAAGGACCCAAGAGACTTGGGGTTGTTCATCCTGGAGAAGAGAAGGCTCCAAGGAGGCCTTTTAACAGTCTTCAAGTGCTTAAAGGAGGCCTTGAAGAAAGCTGGAGATGGACTTTTTAAAGGGCGTGTAGTGATAGGACAAGGAGTGATAGCTTTAAACTGAAAGAGGGGAGATTTAATTAGGTATCAGGAAGAAGTTATTCATTGTGAGGATGGAGAGGCACTGGAATAGGTTGTCCAGAGAACTTATGGATACCCCATCCCTGGAAGTATTCAAGGCTGGGTTGGATGGGGCTTTGAGAAACCTGATCTAGTTGAAAATTTCTCTGTTAACTGCAGGGGAGTTGGACTAGGTGTCCTTTAAGCTCCCTTCAAAACCAACCCATTCTGTGATTCTGTGTTTCTAGCATTTGCTTGGTGGTCAGAACAGCTGAATGGAGACCATTTGGATGCACAGAAATTAAATTTTCCCTGGCACAGAAGCCAGAGCTGATTCTTTTAGGACATGGAGGGTCTGAGATTGGCCTACATTGAGCCCTGTCTCTGGGCAGTTTAATCTTGCCAGCCAGAAACTTAGATGGATTTACACTTCCATATGCAACTGTTTGATAATCATGTTGCCATGGCTACATTTAAATCTTGCAATAAATGTGTAATTTCACACATTTACATCAAAAGGAACTCCAGGACATACAACTGTGTAACACAGCAAGTTGATTTCTCTCCATGAGCGCTTTCCATTTTTAACACCGTACTATTGTACTCACTGGGTTTTTTTGGGGGGGAGGAGTGAGAGATATAGGGCAGCTTTAGGAGGCTGGAGGCCAGGTTGTTGAAGTCTTGTCTACTGTAAGGCTTCTTTAATGCTGGCATCAGGGCAGTTGCCCTGCTGGGGTCTAAGCACCCATTTCCAGGCCAGCACTGGTTCAGTAGCCACATCTGCTGCCAGTGCGCCTCAGCACTGCAGGGTACCAAGACTTTCCAATTCAGAAAAGGCAAAGTTGAACACAAGGTCCTGGTGTGCCTGAAATTCAGGAAGAAGGACTGAGATAAGAGTGTAGCATGAGGCTCTGCTCAGGGATATGATGCTCTCCTCTGTTCCCAGTTTGGTCTCTTCAGCTCCTTTTCAGCCCAGTCCTCTCACATCTTCCTCACTGGCTCCTTGTCTTCTCTGTTCCATCCTCTGCCATCAGAGATTGCTCCTTATCTCACCAGCCACCTTGTCCCAGTCTCTTTGTCCCACTGTTCTCAGGCTACCTTCCCATCTGTCCCTCAGATACTGTCTCCCAAGTGCTCTCCTACTTCTGACAGATTCTTGTCTTACAGACGCATTCTCTTAATCCCATGGGTAGCTCTTGCCTTGGTCCATGCCTCCTTCTCTGCCTCTGGAAATAGTCAATGGCCAGGTAGGGGTAATAATAGAGAGGGGCTGATGACAGGGGTAGCAGAGAAGAGAGTACCAACTTCAAGCAGCAGCACCTGAATGCAATGATGGATGGTAGAGATGCAGTCACTGAGTGTCAGATCCAGAGAGAAATTTGCATCTAGACTCTGTCTCTGCTGATTTAAACAGATTTTTCAGGAACTCAAGACTTGGACAGTTCTGCCTTTTTTTTTTTTTTTTTTTTTTTTTTTTTCTCCTATAGCAACAACATCTGGAATAGTGTCAGCACCAAGGCAGAGCTGCAGTTGGGCTCCTCCTTGCTCAGAAGCACAGAGGTGGTGGAGGGTCTATAGTGGTAGCAGAATATGGGTGAAGCAAATGTTTCACTTCATTCTATGAATTTACTGTTGTGTAAAGAAGAAACTGGCCTGAGACAAGGACCCGGTACTGACAATTTCTGTGAGAAACTGGGAAAAGTAAAAAATATTGGAAAAGCTTAAGAGGTTTTTTTCTTCACAGTTGTTTATACAATTGGAAAAGTTAAGTAAGCCTAATTATTGAGGTTATGTGTTTTAATGAGTCACTACCTTGCTGTTATTATTCCTGGTTTCTGTTGCCATAGGACAAGAAGCTGCAGCTGGGCTAAGCTGTGCTACTCAACAAACCCTTAAATTTGCTATTCCAAGATTGAGACATGGGAAAATGCATGGCCTTAGGTAAACAGAGGAACATAGGGAAGGAAAGAGGTGTTTGTCCACATGTTGTGTGGCAATCTGAGCATTATACTGGGGACAAGACAGGTTTCTACCAGGGACTTGGGAGGATTTTGTGGGGGTGGCTTTTTGATGCTTCTGAGGAACCCTTCCAAAGATGTGGTAGAAGGTATGAGTAAGTTGAAGACAGAGATTGCCATTGTGGACCAGTTGTTGTTGGAAATGTTGTTGAGAGTGAAGATCTGACACTAATGTTATGGAAAGGGAGGAGCCAGTGGAGTGATACTGGCTGGGAAGCAAGATAGTGGAGACAGGTTAGGAGAAAAATCTCTGTTGTAATACCCTGAATGGGTAAGAATGAAGCATGATCAGGGGCCATGGAAGGTTTAACTGCAGCCTAACTTCATGAACCCTGAAAGAGAGGTGTGAGGTGGAACTGAGGGGCCATTTCTGCATGGCAGATAACACATCATGTTGGCCACTGTGGTTTTAGAAGTTTTAAGGAGAAGGCTTGGGAGAAAAGGGATGTTGAAACCTGTTTTTTCCCAGGATGATCTTTAAATGTTAATTAGACATATATGAGACATCTTAACCTGGGATGATTACTTTGTGCTGGCCTTTCCTTACTGAGAGGCAGAACAAGGCAGCAGAGTAACCTGAGATCTCACTGGAGGAGAGCATGCTTGCCTATATGTTACAGTGTGTGCCAGCTCCTATCTGCTGTTCAGATCAGGCAGCACCACGAGTCAGTGGGGTGGAGGCAGGAACATGCTAACCCTCAGTGTTTCATTGATTAGTTTCAATTGATCAGTTGTGTAGAAACAAAACAAAGTTTCCAGTTGCTTGGATGTTGCAAAGGGTGTCAGGTTTGCTTGCAGCAAGTTCATTTTTTTCAGCTGATCCTGCACTTTCAGTTCCCTCTCCAGCATGACAGAGAAAGGTCTTTTTTGAGATGGACAGCTGACCTCAGAAACAAAATAGAAAATCTGCTAGAAGATCAAATGCATACAAGGGTATCTACTAAAACTGCCACAAGAGCAAGCAAAAAGGAGTATGCACAGAAGTGAGCTGCCCCAGGAGTGTGAAAGTCATCCTGGAGCTTTTGTGTCTCCTCCAGCGTAGTCTCTCCATGTTAGTTTTTTGGCACAGATTTTTGTCTTCCAGTCTGCCAGCCTATGCACCTTGGTCTCCAAAGCCTGGGTGCAGAGGGAAACCCTTGCATTTGTCTCTCTGGCATGGGTAAAATGTGCCTCTCCTTTTCACAGCTCCTAGAATCTGGCCTTTCCTGCTCAATTATCTGTTTCCTATTATTTCCCAGAGCTTGGATGCTGAATTCCACCAAGGCTCCAGAGGGAGATTAGCATGGACTTGCCTTGGCTATGGATGACCTTCATTCATTCATTGCTCCTAGAGGATCACAGAAGAGAAGGAAGGGGTAGGTGAGCTAAATCCTGTTCTTGGATCTCTCTTCAGCCAGTAAAGAAGGAGCTGTGTGCCTAAATGAACCCAAAAGGCACCGTGTCGTGAGGCACATCACATCCAAGCAGGACGTAGTGGCCTCTTCCCAAGTGTCTGAGCTCCCACACGCTCCGGCCATGCTCCAGCAGACAGCACAGCCGAGGGACCCTGGGGACAGTAGCAGGGCTGCTGCCAAGGGTCTGAGCTCCCCTCTGGATAACTGGAAGACATCAAAAATACAGGTCGTGAATGCTGTCTGGAGTGAGTGACCTAGATGTGTCTGTCCAGACTTCACACAAAGAGGCAACATGGTGCCAGCTCCGTTGCTCAGAGGACTTTGTGTTGGAGGCCTAAGCGGATACTGTACAACGTGTAGAGAGCCACAGCTCTTGCCCAGCAGCAGAAGAGGCCACTGTTCTCCTCAGTCCCCTGTGCAGCTCTGCGAACTCATCTGCACAATAGACTTGTCAAGATGGATGCCAAGAGCATCCAGCCTCTCTGCCATTACTGCCAAAGCTTCCTCTGCAGACTTAATGCAGCTCACTATGGGGGAAATTCAGATGCTTACGATGTTCAGATGAGAACTGTGTAATATATTAGCAGTTGCAAGTATCTTTTTCACTCTTGAAGTCCCTTAATTTTTGGACATAAGCATGCCAAGCCCACCTTGTGCAGCACTACTGCTGTGGTTTTCACAGCCTGCTAAAGCTGTGTCTTCCTTTGTGTGTTTATCATTATTTTCTCTGTTGGCTTGTGCATGTGAGAAT
The DNA here is from genome assembly GCA_013399055.1 of Ramphastos sulfuratus. Classification (NCBI taxonomy): domain Eukaryota; kingdom Metazoa; phylum Chordata; class Aves; order Piciformes; family Ramphastidae; genus Ramphastos; species Ramphastos sulfuratus. The sequence continues at coordinate 248,173 of WBNM01012200.1, forward strand.
TGTTATCCAGAACTCCTTCTCCTCCCTTCCAAAGCACAAGGAAACCTCTGGCAATCACAAAGTGAGAGGAACTTGGCTCATCCTCTCCCTCACCTAATCGGTATTTGCTTGATGTTCAGAACAAAGGAATCAAGCACAGGAGTCTGCAGATGATGACACTTCCATGATCCCATCCAGAAGCTGCTCCTGTGCCTGACAATTAGCTAAGAATTATTTCAAATACCCTTAAATAGGTCTGATGGAGTAAGTAAAGAAGACCTAGAAGGTTACTCATCCCCCAGCATTGCACAGGGATGGGACTCCATCCACTTTTGTATGACTATGGGATTTGCTTCTTCTTTCCTTTGTAAAACTGTGAGGAAATAGTTTTCTTTAGGCATTTGCCATTTTTCAGCATTATCTAGTATCTCACATTGAAAATGAAGGAAAATAATTTCTGTTTTTTTTCCTTTTGGCTGTGGCTCAAGTTTTTTATATATATAAATATATATATATATTTATATATATATATGTATATATATATAAAAGTACAATTAAAGGACTTTTCAGGGTGATCGAATTTGGTCAAGGAAGGACTAAAATATGTGTTTTCTACTGAATAAAACAACATGGGAACTTTTTGTTAGATTGTGTGGAATAAATACAACTTTTCCGCTGTCTTTCAAATCAGAGCAGTGTACAGGGTACCAAGGGGCAGACTAGTGAGAGAGTCAGCTTTGAATTTGCTTCCCTCTCTCTCCTGCATACAGAAATGAGAGACCTGATGAGACTGCAAGCTTGGATCAAAAAAGAGTGGCTGCCAAGGAGCAGAGCAGCTCCCCTAGACACATGCCTCTGACTCTTCCATGTGGGAGGGGAGAGACTGTGGCCACTTAATTCTCTTAGGAACAAATAGCACAGGTCCATCACTCACAACTAACCAAGAAGTACAATTAATGTATCTGATGATGCATCCTCGCTGCCCTGAGGACAGTGGAATTTGATAAATTGGGCCAAATATTACCTTTAAAAGTGCCTATTTTCACAGTAGCTCAAACTCTGTGTCAGAGTGGGCACAGGCTACATTGGGCCAGAAGTGTGTGGGATGTCATCCTTGGCCTTACAGACACTATCTGTTTTCCCTCCTCATCCCTTTCTTTATACCACAAATTTAATTAATTTAGCAAAATTTCATGGACATCAATGCCAATGTTGAAGGATCACCTTTGCTTCTGCAGTACAACCCACTGCATGCAAGCTGGGAAGAGTGAGAAGAGGAAGAACATGTTATTAAGACCTCAGATTTCTATAGAAAGGTGAGATCTTGTCAGATTTCTGCATAACTGGTCACATGGAATGTTTTAGTGCTGGATTTTGTGTCTATGAGGATACACTGCTCAGACTGTGTGTTCACCAGCACAGAGACATTAAGTGATAAGTGAGAGCACTCCCACCCCTTACAATTAGAAAAAAAAAAAGCTGGCATGAGATGGTAAATGCTGTTGTGTGGTGTTCAAGGAAAACTTGTTTGCGTGGGATGTGCTGGAAAAAATTGCTCAAGAATGGTGCATTCTCATAAAAAATGATCTGGCTGCTGTTCAGGTCAGTTTTTGTGCTGAAGCTGCTAGCTATGTGGTTGCTTCAGCATATGCATGCAGCTGCTGTCAAGGTGTTTGTGTGTAATCTAATCCCCCTTGCTCTGGGGTGTTGGATGTCTTTGCTCTTACCTAGTTTAGGGTTTGGATCCATCTCACAGCAGCTTACTCTAACACACAACTAAATGGCAGAGAAACCCTGTGGATGTCAGTACAGGAGAACATCTCAGCCAAGATCAGTTTGCTAATGGTGGTTGGTCACTTCATAGTGGTAAGGTGGAAGGGCTAAAATGCTACACCAAGTTCAACAGCAGATTATAACTAGGTTTCCAATCCCTGACAAGCAAAGCAGTGACCATACTGCAGAGCTGGATAAAGAGATTCCTGGAGATCTAGATCATGAATCAGCATTAGTGCTGAAGGAAATAAACAATAAGAATGCTCAGTTATTGTCTGAAGCCTACTTCCAACCTCTGCTTGATAAACTATCAACAAGCCCTGAAGGGACAGAGTGCACTCTTATCTTCTTAGGTGAAGGGTGGAGGTAAAAGACAGCTGGAAGGTCTCCTGAAAGCCAGAGAGCCATAAGCCAGTCCTCCTATACCCTTCTTACTCTCCTATCACCAGATCCCCAACTCTTCTGAGAATAGCAATGTTGTTTGATGCTTGATTCGTGTAATCTCTTAAGACTAGAAACATCAGCACAACTGCCACCAAAGCCTGCAGCACTCAGTCCCTGTGGTTTCACAGGGGAAGGTTTAATAGGCATGTTTTAATATGGTTGCTCAGTACAGAGGACCCTTTGTCCTCACAGCATTAAACACAATAATACAGACCATAAATTTAGTGCAAAAACTGTAGTGAAATAAAATGAAGTAGCAATCCATGGCAGACTGCTGCTTCTACAGAGGGAGAAGGATCCTTAAGTTGCTGAGTAGCTTGGTTACAATCTTTCCGGAAGCAGCCACTGGGAATAAGAGCAAAGTAAAGTTATGCAGGAGGAAGGTTGTACTTAATGTTCCTTTTAAAAAACCTGCAGCAGCTGCTGTCTTCTTTATGGAAGGAGAGATGCAATAGGTCCCTTTTCTTGCAAGCTCACAAAATCTGATGTTTGTGGCTTTGTGCACTGGTGAGTACAGTGTAGGGAGCATTCCTTGCCACCACATGTATATGTCCTTACACACCCTTGCCCCCACCATGCCCCAGGAACTGTCCCAGCACACACCAAGACCATCTCTCCCTTATGATTCCTGTGTGCCTCTTCTCCAGAAGGATTTGCTGCTGTTTGCCATCCTTTCCAATCTCCATCCTGTCCAGATCAACTCCTTGGCATTTTCACTATGTCACAGTATCACAGTATCACAGTATAGCAAGGTTGGAAGAGGAGTTGCACATTGACTCACACCTTGCATCCTTGCTGCATCCACCCATGGTAGCACTGGTCCCCTGGTAGCACTGGGCATTCAACACTAGCTTTTGAGAAACAGCCACCAGATTTAGATATGAGATGCCCAAGCCTGTGAGCACTGAAAGCACCTGGATCATCATGTAAACCCAGCCAGGGCTCGCTTTTTAAAAGTGCAGCGCTGCATAACACTCATCAGCCTACAATGGATGCAAAGTCAGACTCGTGGTACAAGGAGCAGTTCACACCTTCTCCCCCCAAGCGCAGACACACACACAGAGACACAAAACCAGGGCATAAAAAACCTCTTCTGGGACTGAGCCATTTTGTTTGCACAAATAGCATTTCTGGAAAGCCTTGGCACTCAGATGGCAGGCAAGACATCTGGTTTCAGTGGTGCCCATCGCCATGGTGTCTGGGCTTTGCAAAACAGGCCCTGTCTGTTATTTATTATGCTTATTATTTATTATGCCTATTATTTATTAAGATGAGCCCTATAATCTAACGTCTCACCTCTCCTGACTACCTCGGAAGGTAAAATATACTTAACTGTGTTCCCTTGCCCTGAGATTATTCTACCATTTCAAAAAAACAACCTGGTCTGGTAATTCTGCATCTTAACCAGACTCCCAGGCTGCCTCTTTTAGCTGACAGCCAACATCCTCATCCCAAATTAACCCAACAAAAATGAGCTGCAGCAGAATTCACGTAATTCTGCTTCTTACTCCAAACAGCATCATTTACAAAGGGGACGTTTCCTGCAGTAGCCAGACCTGCAATATTTGTAATTCTTAAGACAGGGGTTGCTGCAGTATCTTTATTCTCAGATACCACCTTTAATCTCATCCTGCCTTTAGCAGCACCTACCACCTTCAGCCATCCTGTAAAATGCCTTCTTTCCGTCGTTTCCCAGGCAAGCAAGACAAGAGGCTCCAGTAAGAGCCAGCAGACCAATTTTTTTTTTTTTTTTTTTTTTTTTTCCAGCAGTCACCCGACAAGAGCTGCATCCCCCCTTGGAGACAGACATGCAACTTCCACCTGCACTGGCAGGCGTGGAGCACTCACGTTGGCGGCAGCGCAGATCCCTTTGAACAGCTTAGCTGCGATTCATTTTTAACCCCGGCCAGCGGATCTAAGCTGCTGTCCCCAGGGATGGAACTGGAACGGAGGTGCCTGCGTGACACCGAGGCATCCAGACGCCGGCTTGCCAGCTGACATGTCAAATCAACGTCGTAGTTAGCAAATACATCAACAAACCAAGCCACCGAGCGAGCAGCCCACACATCGGTGGGACCAGCTCGCTCTGCGTTTTGTGGGGTCCCTGCTACCCGGGCAGGCAGCTCACGCCTCTGTGGCTGCTCTTGGCTTTGTGCAGCCCCGTCCAATTCAGTGTTGCTAGCTGGCGTTTTCTGCCCGTGTTTAAAATAGCATCAGGAACGTTCCCTGTTGATTTCGCCAGCAGTGCTTGCTGAGCCGTGCCGGGTACCACAGCTCCTGCAACCTGCCTCCGTGCAGCACGTTAAAAACATTTCCTTCTATCTCCCTCCAAGGGAGGTAGGTGGAGGGGGGAAAAAAAGCCCTGCAAACATTTCTCACCCAGCTACCAGCAAATCCCAACCTGAGGTAATGCTGCCATGGCTGAAAGCAGAGGATATTCGCAGTGCATGAAGCTGATATGCTGACTTACCCTTCATCTCAAGAATGCCAGGTGAAGAAGCCGGCCTCTCGCTCAAGAAATAACCCGCAAGAAGCCCGACAGCAGTCACTGCAGAGCTTGCTCAGAAGTTCGCTCCCTCTGTCACAGTGTATGCAGCTTGCCAGGTATAGCCTGGACGAGAACACCTCGTGCTTTTCCCGAGATTAATGAGATCAGCACATATTCAAGCAAGCAAAAAAAAAAAAAAAAAAAAAAAAAAAACTCTCTCCTAGTATATGTAATGGTTTATGACCCAGAGGTAAAGTGTTGATCTACATGTTCCTCTGCTTTACAACTCAGGATTTTCTGGGGCACATTTCACAGGGAGAAGAAGTTTCTCTTCTGCCTCTGGTGGCATTAGACGTGTGTTAAAAAGAAAGCAAATGGTATATCCACGGGGTAGGCAGGAACCCCGTCCTCAGCAGCATGAGATGGAGGGCACATGCAGGGTACCATTACAAGCAGCAGAGATGCCTTGATAAGATGCATGCTGATGCTTTCTGACTCAGGCCAGTACCTTGCTGTCAGAGACTCTGCATGGTCTGAGGAGACCTTGATTCTGCTGGTTCTGTTTTTTCTGAGCAGGTTTATTCAGATTAAGCTCTCTTCCAGCTGGCTGCTTCGTGACTCCCCAGGTAGACAAAGTGCCTTTCTGCTGCCAGGTCCTTCTCATCAGGCATTTCTCAAGCCTCATCACCTGCTTGTTGGGGAGGGGGACTGTCACTGTGCTGAAGCCCTGAAGTGACAGGGGGTGCAGGGAAAGGGCATAAGCTGCTCAGGGGACTCAGATGGGCTGAGACCTTTTAGTGGCAGGTAGTTAAACAACATCACCTATCTCTGGGGTATCTGTCCTTGTGCTGAGGGGATCTTGTACTCTATAGTGCAAGAGAACCATGGCATAACCAGAAGTTTTTATACCTGCCTTGGCCTTAGCTAATGGCACAGGGACATGGCATTTTGCTTTAGTCTTGGCTAGGTTAAAAGTAACCTAGCCAAGGGAAAAAAAGAGATGATTTGGTCATGATTGGGCCCTCAGCTTGTGGGGCTGAGAACGCAGCTCAGCTCTCTGAGTCTCTACTCGTAGCTTTAGATATGGCAAACCTCCTATCTTTCCCTCTTCTGAAACCCATGGCTAGAAGTCACCTAGGTCCTGACTTCTGCTATGCACTCTCTACATAACCTTGGGTGTGTCTCTGCATCTTCCTAGCCTGCTCATCTCCACAAAGCTCCTGTGCTGCTCATCCACACAGGGAGCAGATTCCCTACCTCCCACGCCTGTCCTCGTTCCCTACTGACAGCTGGGACTGGGATGTGGGTTTTGATGTGGCTGAGACAGCCATGTGAATAGGTTCGATACGGCAGGCTGAGGGAAAAGCCTGGCTCACTCTGGGTGGCACTTCAGCAGGATGCAGTGTGGCATTGTGCTGTGCTTTCCTGGAACCAACCTGAAGGCCAGGTTTGTTCTCCTGCAGCAGCAGGGCTCATGGCTGGCTGCCAGCAGGACCCCAGGGGAATGTTTTTCCACCTGTGCTCGAAGTCTGGCAGAGCCTTAGGCAACCTATTGCTTGTTGGAGCAAACTGATTTCAGCTGTTGGATGTGCAGGATGCCTCACTGGTGGTGAGAGAGCCAGGGAGTGAAGCAACCATGTAAGGCCAGAGAAGCTGCAGGAGAAAGCCCATTCAAGAGCAAGAATTGCAGGAGTCCTAGGCTGGGTATCTGGTCCCTTGGACCCAGTGACCCCTGAAATCACAGCAGGTCCTATGACGCAGAGAAGCAGTCCTGCACTTGGAAGTGTGGGCAGTAGGAATGGTGGATCTATCACCTCTGCAGACCTGCCACTGCTCTTGACCCACAAGGCAGACATGGACATGTTTGGAAGCTACACACAAGACTGAACTAACCTACCTCAGATAGGCACTTGGATTAATTAGTCAATACATGTTAAGTGCTGCAAAGATTTAAAGCTCTGCTTAACTGTTAAATAACTCAATCATCAGTGGCTGCGTAGGTTGCCTGAGGCAGATAGTGAATGAATCAGCCAGTCTCTGGCAAGTGCAAGGTAAGGAAGGAGAAAAGTTTCCAAGGCTGGATGACAGGATGATGGGTTGGTTAGGGGACATCAGCAATAACTGAGGTCACTGGGACTTGCAGCATTTAGAAAATCCTACAGATAGGTAAGATCCTGTGCAGAGCAGCCTATTCTGAGGGAAGCAAGGCTCTCTTACCTTATAGAGACGAAGGCAGTGAATCCATAGCAGAAAAAGCTTGAAAAAACACAAGGAACTTCTTTGAGCTCTTCAGGCTTGTAATAGCTAAGCCACTCTTAAAGAAGTGGGTTTTGGGCTGAAATGAAATGCTTTAGGGGATGTGAGACTGATTTAGGTAAAATGGGGAGCACTTGCAAGCCATGGGCTCACGTGTTCTCCCTGTAGGGACTGGCCCTATGTTATAGGTTTGATTGGACCACAAAGCTACTGCTGAAGGACCAGCTTGCATTCTGCAGCTCAGTTCTCCAGGTAGCAATGCAAGCTGGGAGGCAAAGGGCTACCAATGGGGACATCAGTGCAGTCCAGTCCAGTCTATCCACCAGACAGAGACATCTCTCTTTTCCTGCCACAACAGAGCATGCCCTATCATTCAGGGGTGGGTTTCAGATCCATACCTGTCTCCCTGTTTCTGAGCTAGCAAATTCCGGGCTTCACAATCTCTCCATTTGCTCCTAACCCTTCCTGCTGTCTCTGCATGTCGAAGCTACCTATGTATGCCATTGAAACTGATTCCAGAGACCTCAAGGATGCTTAGCGACCTTGAGACCTTGCAGATGTGATGTTTAGAGACATGGTTTAGTGGTGGAATGGCAGTGCTGGGTTAACAGACTTAATGGTCTTTTCCAATGTAAATGATTCTATGACCTCTACACAGGGGAGGAATGGTCTCAGAGTTAGCTAGGGGCTTTTCGTGAAGAAGTGTCCTCCCTGAGCATGAAATTCGCTGATACTGAGGCTGTAATCTCAGGGTTAACCCATATGTGGAGATAACTTCCAGCCATCTATGACCATGGCTCCTCCAGCCAGGTAAGACAGGGGACTTGTTGGCAGTGTGTCTCATCCGCAGACATGCTCTCAGGGCTTTCTGTGAAGCTGGATCTGGGAAGGACCTATGTACTTAGAATCATAGAATCGTAGANCACGTGTCTGGCAGGAAAAGAGCCTCTGAGCTCTGCTCTGGTGAAACATTCATATTTTGGGAAACTAGGAGTGGGCTGGAATGACCTGTCTGTTGTGACAGAGCTGCTTGCCCGAGCCAAACCTCACTGGCAGAGCTGGGATGGTTGCATGTGGCTCTTGTGGGATAAAGGTGTGAGCTCTGGAAAGAGACACAGCCAAATGAGACCTGGGAATGGCCAGCAGGATAGTCTGGAAGCCTTGGAGGAGTAGCATAACCTTTGCTTGCTCTCTTACCAGCAGCATAAGTGTTTCCCTGCAGGCTCCTATATCCCTGATGCTATCCTTGCCCTGCAGCTCTACTCACAGAGCAGTACTGCGATAACAGCCTGGACAAGTTGCCTGGGTCTCAGATTAGACCTGCCTTAATATTGAAGAAGCTGGCATCACAAGAAGACAGCCCACAGTCCCAGCACGAGCTGCAGGGCTTAGCGTAGGTCTGTAAGGTACCCCCTGACCTCAGCCATCGCCCACGTCCTTACAGCCTGCTTTAATCCTTTTTTAATTAAATGCACAGGGATGTGATGGTATCAGGAAGGTGGGACAGGGGTGGCCCACAGTGTTTTGGACTTGGCGTGTGTGCCAGCCAGCTGGAATTGTTATGTGCCTGTCAGATCTCACACATTAGCTTTCCCTCTCTTGCTCCTCTTTAGATTCAGCTGCAGCTCAGGCGTTAATGTGGATCACCCCTGCAGCTCTTCCATTGCTCAGGGACCCTGTGGTGTCCCACCTGGCAGGAGCTGGCATGTGAAAGATGTCCACAAAATTGGCAGTTGAAAGGTAAAGTGGCTTCTCTGATGGTGCAGAATACTGGGAAGGAGGTTCGGCTTAGATTAGAAGACAGTACTGGTGAGATAGCCAGAGCAAAGATGAAATGGACATAGAGATGTGTGAGTCAAACCAGGAGTAAGGTCTTCAGCTGGTGGGTCACTGAGGTCATGCAAGAGGCTCTTAATGGGGTTTAGATTTATTTGTGCTTGTAGGGGGTTTTCACGGCAATTCAACAACCCACTTGCCTGAGGTTTGGACTTGAGGACAAAGCAAATCTGGGCCTTGCCTCCCTCCATACACTTCCAGCATGGGGAGTTGCAGATGCTCAGTGTGTCCCCAGGGATTTGATACTCCTGGGAAGAACAAGATGCATGCTGGACCTGAATGCAATGAAAATATCTGCCTCCAGACTGCAAGCAATCTCTTGCTGGAAGGATTAACTGTCTCTACCCATAGGCCAGCGAGAAGGCAGGGTGGCTGGAACTGAGGTACCAGGCTTCTGGCACTACCGGGATCACAAAAAATGTGTGTGCTGGGAGTCACTTGAGACTCTGACAGCATGTGATGTTGAGTTCTAATAAAAATAACACCCAGGTATTAGCACCCACAAGACCTGTGTGTCCATCCTGCACGCTCACTATGATTTCTTTTGGAGAAACCTGCCTGCAGGATGCTGGACTGACCTCGCCAAGCCCTGGGGTGACTCTTCTGTTGTTTGTACATTTGAAATCAAGGACATCAAAGCAGGAAACATAGCATGGTTCTTTTCAGCTGCTGGGGATGACCAGGCACAGCTGTGTCCAAAGCAGTGGTGAAGTGCAGAAGCAAAGGAGCAGACCTGAATGAGGTCAATGCTAAGAGATGCTAAGAGGTGAAAAACACTCCAGCCACACTGAGAAAACGAAACTGCATGCAGTGATCTGGAGCAGAGGCCAAAAAGTGATGGAGGCTGTGAAGCACTGTGATAAACTGCCTGGAGTAGCTGGTGGACAGTAGGTTCTCTGTTGCTGGAAATCTCCAAACCAGCACAGCAAAATTATTGCTCAGAGGGAAACTGTGGGCTTGGTAGAGACAGTCAGTGCTGGGTTTTGCAAGAGAGCAGATTGCTTAGCACCATAAACCCCATGTGCTTTAAACCCTGTGACTCTGAAACAGCAGCTGGTCACTGGTCCCTCTTAGTCAGAGTCATTTGAGAAGCTTTGTGGCTGTATTACACGAAGAACAAGACTCCCTGCAGCATTACTTTCAACATCTCTGCTTCCCATGCAAATAAATGGAGAGAATTTGATTTGGAGATGAAGGCACCATCCTTATGCTTTGGCTTCTAGCTGACCACAAACTGCTGAGCAAAAGGGATGCTTGAAAGGAGGGAGACCTGTAGATGTGCAACACCTCTGTCTGAAACACACCTGTTTTCCTACAAGAAAAACTTACAAGGGTCCTGCACTTAGTCCACATTCTTGTTTCCTAGACCCCTTCCTGAGCTATTCCCTTGGCACTTGGATATGCACAGACAAAGCAAAGCAGGAGCTGGCAGAAATGCCAGAGAGGCGCTTGATGAGGGGAGCCTGGTCTTTGGGAGGCCAATGTTTAAGCCTGATCAGCCCAGAAATGTTCCTGCTTTGCAGTGCCATGGCAACCACTCCCATGCTAACTAGCAGGCTAGTGTTGCAGAAACTCTTTTTCTGCTAGAAGCAGAATCCAAATTTACTGCTGTACTCAGTGATGTGACCAGGGTGTGCTGCTATGCCTGATGGGCTTGGGCCATGGCACTGGAAGGCAGCTCTCTGATCATGAGAAATGGATGCATTCTGTATAAATTCTTGATGCCTCACTCTGCTGTCCTCTGTCAGTGCTGGAAAGTTTGGCAACAGCACAAGCCTTGTCTCAGCAGAGGCTCTGGGATGGAGAGAAGCTGATTACAGCTGGGTCATCCCAGCAGCTACCTCATAGGAAAGGTCCTCTCAACTGCTGTGATTCCTATCTCCTGGCTTCCCTCTTTTTGTTATGTTAAAAGATATGGTTAAAAATCCTGTGGGTCAGGGCCTCATGAAACTTCCCCCTGCAACTAGGGGAATGCTTCACTCTGGGCTTTTGTTGTTGAGTTGCTTTTTTTCCCTCAACATCTGCTGGTTCTGGGGTTGGCATGAAGTCAGCCTTTAGCTGGGAGCAAGTACATTTATTCATCTCTTTTCCTCTGGTGCAGCCAGACGTGTGTTGCTTCCCTGAACCAGTGCTGCTGGCTTTGTATCTCTGCTGCCCCTCTGCTCTTGCAGCACCCCTGCCCCACAGCTGTGCTGGTCTGTCACCCAGAAGAGCCTCAGAGATTGGCTCTTAGCATCAGCTGATTCAATGTGGATCTTTGCAGGCACCTGGCTGTGTGAGGAGAGCTGGTTCAGAGCTAACCTGCCTCTTGTTCCTGGGGACGAATCCATGACAACATCTGCATTCCAGGCAGCAAAGAGGAAGCAGAGCAGGGCAAATGCAGGGTCACATAAAATGGGATTTCTTTCTTCATTCCTCAAGTAGTTCAGCTGTGCAAACTCATAATGCTGCTTGGCTGCTGCTTTTCTGCATTCATGGTGGCAATTGCCCATGAGGCTCATTACAACCACAGTGTTTGCCACCGTGGTGGCATTGTCTTAGAAAAAATGGCCACAGCTCTCTTGACAGGCAGCATGGAGCAAAACAGCATGTGCTTGCTTTAGGCTGTGGCTAAGAAAAGGCTTAGAGCAAAACAAAATATGAAGGGATCTCAGCTGGAGAGAAGCTCAGGACATGGAGGCAAGAAGTGCAGGTCTGCATGGCATAGGACATAGCCAGAGCTCCTGACATATGCAGACTTACAGCTGCAGGAGAGACCAGCTTTGCCACACTTGGTTTGTCTGTTGCTTCCTACAAAACATGTGTATCTTATGCCCTGATCTCTGCCCAGACAGCAAAAGGGATCTGTAAGACACTGCAGCCCAGCTGCAGACTGTCAGCTCCATCTAGACATTGAGACATAGAATAATAAAATTGTCAGAGTTGGAAGGCACCTCAAGGATCATCTAATTCCAATTCCCCTGCCATGGGTAGGGACACTTTCCACTACATCAGGTTGCCCAGAGCCCCATCCAGCCTGCCCTAAATCTACCCTCCTCTAGCTTGGATCCATTCCCCTAGTCCTATCACTACTCAACACACTAAAATGTCCCTCACCAGCCTTCTTGTAGGCCCTTTTCAGATACTGGAAGGCCACAATAAGGTCTCCTCAGAGCCTTCTCTTCTCCAGAATGAACAACCCCAGCTCTCTCAGCTTGTCTGCATATGAGAAGTGCTCTAGCAGAAAGTGCTCAATGAACACAGACTACCCTCAGCATGGAGAATGAAAATTCCAGTGTGACCATAACTGAGTGGGGTGTCCCTGACAGGGACAGGTCCTGTTTTGGCTTCATGCTTTTGCACTGCAGTAGCTCTTGGCTGGCCGCTCACAGAAGAAACACTGTTGCAGTGCAGTGTGCATAGAGCGAGCGGCGGCCAGGCTGAACTGCACCCTGTTGTGGTGGCACCGTGGTGTATGCCACCTCTGTGCTGGTATGTCACCACTTTCAATTTCCCCCCCACTGTCTCAGACACTGTGCTTCCAGCTGTAGCCCAAGTGTAGTTTGAGGGGAGAAGTGGGGGATAGGGAGGCACTTCTCGTGCCCTTGAGCTGATGGCCAAGTCAGCTTCAGGGACAGCAATGTTTCTCAGCTTGTCCAGAGCAGAGCTCAGCAATACAAAAGCAAGGTGTGAGAAGGCAGGGCTTTTAAAGAGCCCTGATTTTTCCCATTATAAGGTCTCTGCTGTGCTGCATGGAGAGGCTGTGCTCCAGGAGCTTGGTCTGCAAGGAGCCACAAAAGAGGGAAGAAGCAAAAACAAGCACAGGAATCCTGGCAGGGCTTGAAAACATCATGAAAGAGAATTACATTTGCTCAGTGAGAAGGAAGAGCTGGCAGGGAATTTTTCCCCTCTCCTTGCATCTGTCCAGCACTGAGCAAACATCAACTAATCTTCCTGACACTTCCATAAGACAAGGAAGCATTACAGTGCCATCATGGTAAGTGCAGTGGAAACCACAGCTGCCGTGACGCATGCTGCATAAAACCACTGCCTCAGCCTTGACATCTGCCAGTGTGGCCCACCAGAAGCCTGTGTTTCCCACAGCAGGTCAGGGACAGACTACAGAAGGGAACCCAGACATCCTGTTTTGCAGCCTCTTACTCTTGCTTCTGGACCACAACGAGCTCAATCAGACAGGAGAGTAATTTGCCAATGGAAGCTGTAGGAATGGTGAAACCAAAAGCTGATCTGGGTTCCTGATTTGGAACAGGGCAAAAAAAAAAAAACCAAAAACACACAAATGGAAAACCCTATCATGTTTTCTTAATGATTTAAAAGCACCTTTCCATTTCCAAACCATCAGGCACATTCTCTCAGCTAATTTCTCTAGATACACTTCTAATCAGATTTCGCTCATCAGACATGAAAATGTGAGAGTCAGTTTATCAGGCAGAGCAGAGTAGCCATGCAAAGTGGAGTGGGGAATGTTAGTCCACATTGGCAAATACTTAAAGATTTGCTGCCAAAGGTGCAAGAGCTTGTTCTTGCTGCTCATGCTGCTAGATTATTTAGTAAGTACCAAAAGTCATCTGTCAGCTCATTCTCAGATGAGATCTCTGGTGCAGGGAGGAAGAGTAGGACTATCAGACTCTTCTGAAGTTACTTTGATTCACCTCTTGCTGGTGTCTTACTGTATATGCCTTGCAGGTTCCTTTTATAGACAGGAAGTTGAAGAAAGTGATGATTCCACCCTGTTTGGAGCACTGTGATCAATTTTAGGCCCCCCAGTACAAGGGAGAGACTAATAAAATGGACCAAGTCCAATGGAGAGCTCAAGATACAAGAAAAGGCTGAGAGAGCTGAGTCTGACTAACTTGGGAGAGGAGGTGCTTAGGGGAATGTAATTGCTGTCTTCTGCTGTTTAAGGGGAGGTTACAGAGAAGAGAGTCAGTCTCTTCTTCAAGGTGCACTGTGAAAGGATGAGGCAACAAATAAAAGTTGTGCTGGTAGGAAATGACATTGTGGCAATGTAGTAATGCATGATGCAAGACCTTATAAGGAGAGAACTAAGCAAATTTTAAAACAAACCCAATCCAATACCTATTGTCACTGATAGCATTGAGACCTGCATGTCCACAAGCAGCAGTGTGTACTTGCCAGTTTGGCACCACTACACCACTTACATTCAAATTGTCTGTCCAGGGTTCCCTGCAAACCACAGAGGACAAGAGATTCCAGCTGTTGAATCTCTTCATTCTATTCCACGTCTCCACACCTGGAGATACTCAGAAGTCATCTGGATAAGATCCTGGTCAAACTTTGAAGATAACCCTTCTTAGAGCAGGATACTGGACTGAGGGTGCACAGAAGTCCTTTGTGAGCTAAATTATTCTGTGGTTCCTAGATAGCACAGGAAGAAGAAAGTGTTTGTTTTGACAAGGAGAGGAAAGGAAAGACAAGGGGGAAGCAATGATTTCACTCCTTCATTAACCCTACTGATATACTTGGAATCATCAGCAGCTGATTTTTGTGGCACTGCTAACTGCTGGCTGCAGGAGGAACTGAGCACTTTTACAAGGGTAACAAGAATAGGTTTGTGGTGGCTAACACACATATCCTGCCTCTTTCAGAGGATTTCAGAGGCAAACATGAAGACAGGTCTATATCCTGGTTTTTGCCAGAACTGAAGTCATAAGAGAACAGACAGCTCGCCCCACTCTTCAGTGACGCACTGGCGGAAGCCAGACTCTGGTCTCCCTGCCCTCTGCATCTCCAGCCTTGCTATCTGCTATGATAGTCCTGTGCTGGGCCACAGACCTGGTCCTCTCCAGGTCCTTCCTTTGTGGACAATCTCACTGTGTTCGTCAGGGTCTCAGAGCGGGTCCAGCCCTGGCTGCAGCTGGGCATAGATAGTCCCCACGTCCCCACATGGGATGGGAATGCTCTCTATTTCTTGTCCCTTTGCATAATCTGATGTGTGTTTGAGGGTGAGAATCCTTCAACTTTTCTACAGAGACTGGTCCTCTCTGGTGTTCTGGAGGGGTCAGAGGGACTGTGACCCCATGACACTTTGCACAAACATTGCTCTCCTCACCCATTCACTTTCACAGCACACCTAGGACAAATATTTATTCAGACTTCTGAAAGCCCTGGGTTTGTAGAGTGAAAATTCTGGGCTGAGGTAGTTACACACATGCACAGTTACTGTGTAAAGGGATTTCCTGGCTGCTTGGGAGACCTGTCTGAAAGCCAAACCCAAGTGAAAAAGTGCTTCTTGAATTCAGCTTCCTCAAAGAGCTCGGGGATGTAGTAACCGGTCAGGATGGACCATGCCCCTGCTTTGGCTCAGGCACCCAGCTTTGCTCAGACATCTCCCAGTCTGTCCCACAGCCCCAGCTGAGTTTTCAGTTTGCAGCAGTGATTTATCCCCCACCTGCTCCAGAAAGTTTTAGTCATCACTCAGCTGCTGAATGACCCTCTTGTCTGAATTCCCCTGAAGGCCCAAAAAGCCTCTCTGCTTATCTAACACTCATTTGACCGGATAATTTGAAGGCAGTTTGCAAGCTCTGTGGAAGTGACCTGCTTTAAGTCAGTTCAGCTTTTCAATTCCTGTGGCTGCAACATCAGCAGTTTCCCTTGTGTTTTCCCTTTGGCCTGGTGCAGGCCCTGACATTTCCACTGTCCCAACATCATGTTTACCCTGCTGAGACTCAAGAGGATGGAGAGGTGCCCTCAGTTCTCACCATGAGTTGTGTGTTACCTTCCTAGACAAGTGGAAACATAAGCACAGGGGACCATTTGCAAAGTCTAGCTGATCTGAAAAGTCTTTTTTTGCCCTCATCCTGGGACATTTGAAAGTGGCTTCCCAGAGCAGGTCTGTCCTCTGAGTACGTTATTAACAGCTTGCTCCTGTGCTTTCTTTTCTTTGAGCATATTGAAAAACACAGCTGCTGTTTTCTGTTTTGCTGGTGGGGTTAGGTTGCTTTCTCGCTGCTGGGGAGATAAGCTGCAGCCTCCCCACAGGCAAAGCACAACAGGTATTTAATTCCAGTGCTAATGCTTTCCAACAAAAACTTTATTTTCTGCAACCAACCTCGTGGCTGGCTTTGAAACACACTTTCAATGAGTCTATTCACTGCACAACCACCCCCATGAACGTATGCAAAAAATTAGCCAGACAATCCCCTTTTGTTTACTCTCCTCCTCTCAGTGTGTGCCCAGCGTCTCCTGAAAATACTGACTGAAAGTGGCAAAATCATCTTGAGCCTCTAAAATGACTGACCTAGCTTTCTGGAGATTTTCAAGGCCAAGTTCCTGCAATAGCTGATGAATATCACAGTCAATAGCTAAAGATACTGATTTCTGGTATGCTAGAGCTAAAAAGCTGATATGGCCTTCATAGAATCATAGAATGGTAAGGTTGGAAGGGACCTCAAGGATCATCTAGTTCTAACCCCCGGCCATAGGCAGGGACACCTCCCATTAGTACAGGTCACTCAAGGCCTCATCCAACCTGGCCTTGAACACCTGCAGGGAGGGAGCAGCCACAACCTCCCTGGGCAACCTGTGCCAATACCTCACCACCCTCACTGGAAAGAGCTTCCTCCTAACATCTAGTCTAAATCTTCCCTCTGCCAGNTTGGCAGCCCTGCCTTGCTTTTTCTTGATATGCTTTCTCCCTTCATTGTTCCATACCATGGACAATCTTACACATTTCAATCAAGTCTGGTGAAGCACCAGAGATTGTAGATACCAAATTTGCCACCACTTTCAAAAATATTGATTGGTGGACAGAGAAATAGAGATTTGCAAGGGTTTGCTAGATCCCTAAGTTTTCTAGTTCTTCTCCCATGTTGTCTTTGCCCTGTAGTTCTCCACTCTAAGTCCTGAACTGGATGAGCTTATGCAGCTTGTGGCCTTGGTGATAGGAGAATCAGAGCAGTATCTTCTAGCCTTGGTGCACTTCTCTGTCCTGTTGGATGAGTTGTGGTGGAGGAATATTGCATTGTTTCACCCTTGAAACCTAAGAGACCTGAATTGAAGCCAGAGAAATGGCAGTGAAGGAAGACATGGGACTTTTAGATCACAATTCAATCAGTCTGAATGTATGGTGAGGTCTTCTGAGGAACAGATTTGAACAAAATCTGAATGCAGATTTGAACAAAATCCATCTGGTTTCATGTTTTTGCTCTACAGGGGAAATGGTCCCTTTAGGAGGCCCAGACACATGAGCAAATCACAGCTGTGTTGTGTCAGGAGTCTTCTGGTAATGCCCCTGATGGGAACTCTTTGGTGATACTCAACTCCTGCCCCTCCTTCCCTGTCCCATTTCTTCCTTTCTCCATCTCTTCCTCCTTGTGCTTGCTTCCCTTCCCTTCCCTTCCCTTCCCTTCCCTTCCCTTCCCTTCCCTTCCCTTCCCTTCCCTTCCCTTCCCTTCCCTTCCCTTCCCTTCCCTTCCCTTCCCTTCCCTTCCCTTCCCTTCCCCTCAACTCTGTCCCAAGCTGTCTAGCTGTCTTGCAGACTCTGACCACCTCTGTAGTGACCTTGCTGTCATGGCCTCCTCCTCTTTGCTTCCCACTTTCCTTCAATTATCATGTTACTTTCTGCTCTCTTAGAGGAACTCTGCCAAAAATCCCCCCTCTGTGTTGTTTGCTTGCCAGGTCTGAGCAGGAAAATACTATTTCCTGCTATTTCATTAGCAGCAGTCAGGAAGGTCTCTCCTGCTGAGGAGAGGCACTTCAGTGAATTACCTCCCTCACTCAGCTGCCTTAGAGGAGATCACATGTGCTAAATCCAGTTCTTTCTCTCCTTTATTTTCCTTCTGCAGATGCACTATGAGCGGCAATAAGAACAGAGATGTGAGGCCTATCCCAAACCCAGATGGGTATCATCAGGGCCTGTACACAATTTGCCCTTATCTCTCTTGAGGATGGTGTATGTGTTCTAATTTGAGCCACAAACTGAAGGGGAAGCTCCAGGTGAGTTCAAGAGGTCTTTCCTGTGAGGCAACAAACTGGGTTGGAGCCCAGGCTCTCCTAGGGGTTCCAATGCCTGACCATTCTCTCAGTAAAGAAAATTTTCCTAATATCCAATCTAAACCTCCCTTGGTACAGTTTCAGTGCATTTCCTCTTTTCTTATCCCCTGATTCTAGGGAGAAGAGACTGACCGCCGCCTCACTCCAGCCTCCTTTGTTGTAGAGAGCAATGAGATCTCTCTTCAGCCTCCTGTTCTCCAGACTAAACAATCCCCAGTTCCCTCAGCTGCTCTCATAGACCCTTCACCAGCTTTGTTCCCCTTCTCTAGGGCAATATCTTAGTTCTTCAAAGTTTTGGCAAGCATTAGGTGCGGTTTCTTTGGGACTTCTGAACCTGCAGGTCTATCAGCCAGACTCTTGCTCTGACCCCGTCTCCTTTGCATGTACAATTCATGTCTTTTAGAAGTAAGGATGGGACCTGTGTAACTTCATAAGCAGAATGCCTTGCATGCTGGAGACCATGATTCATGAGTTGAAGAGCCTTGGTGTGCTTCTTCAAACACGGAGGGATGAAGTTAGAAAGTAAGAAAAGAAAATGATAAGCAGGGAAGGGTCATTAGATGTCTAAAATCCTCTTTCCAAGTCAGTCAGGAGATAAAGTTCAGCTACCTCCTTCTTTCCCACTTGATGTGTGCTTGTGCACTGATAGCAGAGCGTCTCGTTTAATGGAAAGGATTGCTTTTGATAGATGAATGTTTCAGATTATGTAATCGCCCTTGTAAGGAAGCACAGAGGAGAATTTTTGTGATATTGCTGGCTCTTATGCAAGACTACTGCCAGTGTTTACTCTGCAGAGATGCGAATCTCCTTTGTCATTTGGGCAGAAAATGATGCCTTAATCTTTTAAGACATTTATGAAACATTGGATTATACCAGGATCAGTGTGCTATCATCTGTAAGAAATTTGCTGGCTGACTGGTTTGCACAGAACTTTTCAAGGCAGGTTTTAACTTTGCGTTTCTGTGCTGGGAGAACAACAGAGAATTATGAGAGAATTATGAGGTCCTAGTCTTCAGTGATTACTATCAGTGGAAAGTTGGGCTTGTGTATCTGTCAAGAATAGAAGCTGTATGGATAGGCACTGGTCTCCTTGATACATTTTCATCATATTTCTCAGCTAGCAGGAATTAAACAGAGCTAAATTGCACAGTGATGCCAAGGGGCCATCCTCAGTCTTAACTGTTCCCTGGAGGGTTGTGAGATGATTTAATCACACAAGTTTAGTGTTCTAAGTAGTGAGTGACTGAAGCAATGACTTAAGAGCTAAATTAGGAACATAACAAGGTATAGGACAGCGACCCAACTTCAGCTAAGCTTGCTGTGGTCTTCTGGCAGGTGTCAAAAATATTGTTCAAATTTGAGAAAAATAACCTACTTGTCCTTGCTTTCTATTCTCCACTCCTTAGAAAAACTGGAGTCACAGAAGGTTTCTGAGATATTTCTTTGAATGCTTAGTATGGTGCAGGAGAGCAACTGGATTTAAAAGCCTGGTTTTCAGCCTTGCTTTGTTTGTGTCAGTGCAGTCCCTTAGACAGTGATTTCAGCCAGCTGAAACAGGCTTGTGCCTCTGAGTGAACCTCAGAATGCAAATGACTCTATGAACCACAGTCTTCACCACCTCCAGACTCCAAACAGGCTCTCTTATTGCTTTTAGTTACATCTAACACTGTCATTGAGAAACCGGCCCAGGCTGACAGGTTCCACTGTAGAGCTAGTGTACATTTCCCTGTTCCCACATGGCTGGGTAGAAAATGGTAACTGGGAAGCAAAGTAAATGCTTGCTTGCACAGGAATAAGCCATAACATTTAATACAGGACCCTGAAGAATTACACTGGGGATCCTGGGCAGATCCTGGAATGCCTCTTTGCAGTGATCAGGAGGGACTGGTAGACATCTGTGAGGATCTTTGAGATGTCTGCTGCACACAGAGCCCGTCTGAGGCCTGCCTTGCTGCAATATTCATGTTGAAGCACATACTGGTGGTATGAATTTGCACAGGACTGAGAATTATTGATTCAGACAAAGTACTAATTTGGTCTTAACCAGAGACCTGGACCAACATTAACCCATTTTAGAGACTTAGGATGTCTTCTAAAGTTCAAAACTTGAGGGTATCAGAATAGAACCGTAAAATTGCTGCTCTCTTTAGAACACTCGACTGTACTTGCAATCATGTGCTCCCTAGTATCAGGTATATGCAGTATTGAACACAATAATATTTTTTGTCATTTTCCTTAATGAAGCAGGATATTGGCCCAGTCTACCAAACACTGAACTTTTTTAGGAAATCCAGTCTTATGATTTCCACACTTTTCCAGCCCTACAGAATAAGAAAGCAAAGCTTGCTACGAACTAGAGTTAAAAAGCAATACCTGGTATCCCTCATAAATCTGGTTACAGTCCCTGCACCAAGAACTCCTCTGCAAGGCAAGTGCCCATCTTACACTTGAAGGAGCATGAGAAGAGCCAAATATGCACATGTGTGCACAGCTGGACTATCCTGTATAAGACAGTGACAACACTTTGGACCTATATCAGACTTACACCAGTGGGTGTAAACATTCATACCTACACAACACTCCATATTTATTTCTTGCTTTTCACCAGATGTTTGCAAATCATCAACCATCAGCTAAGGTTCCCCTCTCCACTTCCTTACTCTCCAATAAGCCAGCAATGGATCCACTTGTTTTTGTTGTTCCTTCTTTTACAGGCAGAGACTTGGCAGACCTGGGGCCAACAAAAGTTGTAGACCTGGATATTCCAAGGGCAGATTAACGTGAGAGTTCTCAGGGCTGGTTCAGGCATGATTGGTCTTACCTTGGGGCAGAAGGAAGGACAAGGTCACCTCTTCATGTCCTTTCCAATCCTGTTCTCAGCAGTTTGGAGATCCACCCAGTTACTTTGGAAACAAGGCCCTCCCATCTGTGACACACAGATTGCTTTTACTCTTCCTGTTTATTTCTTACCAATGCCCTTTTCCCCACAGTGTTTACAGTGCCTGGGGCTCTGAGCAGATTATTTGGTGAATGACATGCACAGAACTCCTTCAACTGCATCAGTGGCACATGTTGAGAAGAGATCCCTAGACCAAGCCCTACTGCTGGTTCTTGCTTTTGCTCAAAATGTGGATGAGTTAATGTTGTATCAGCTCTCTGCCCCATCAACTCTTTGTTCTACCAATTAGTATCTGTCCTGCAAAGCTCTCTTAAGAACACAAGCCCAGAGGCTCACCCACCAGAAATGTGAATACCCCTATGCACTGAGAATGGAGAGTGCTGGGATCCTGCTGACCCCAGGTGAGGGACCAGGATGCCCACTGCCACCTTTTGGGGCTCAGAGAGAGAGTATCAGCATTGTGACATAGAGATTGTGTTTGTTAGCAGGTCACCAGGTAACAGTCAGGGCTTGCCATAGGTGGGAAGGAGTTAATTTTTCCTTGGGTGTGGGAGGCAAGGAACTGGGTGTGGGTCAATTAGGCACATAGTGTGAAACACAGGAATGGCATTACCTGGGAGATCCATTACTAGACGTGGACTCATGTTTGAACCCCTCTCCAAGTGACCCAGCCTTCCAGGAGGACACTGCCACAGCATGGGATGAGTCCTCAGGTCAGCCTGTGTTTGGCTGCAGAAGGAGGGGCAGGCTGGAAGTCCTGGAGTGTGACACCTTCTCAGGCACTGAGATACTGGGAACAGGATGTCTGTCCCACCTTGACTTTGCCCTGGTGTAAATGATTAAACAGGGTGCTGAGTATAAAAGAGTCCTTTGGGTCACAAGGAGGAAATCATGTAACGAGTGTCACCAATGTTAACAGGGAGAAGCTTTGTTTTTCATAACCTCCTGTACCATTCATGGTCCTGTGGAAAGATGTATCTGTGCATGGCATGGGCAGAGCAGCTGGACAGAGTGAGATGCAGTGAATGGGGGACCTGGATGCAGAAAAATGTCAGGGCATGCTGGGATGAGGACCCAGATTGGTTGTGTAGCCATAGGCTGGGGCTCAAGGTTGTCATCATCACAAAGCCCACAGGGGAAGGATACCTGCTATTATCTGAATGGCTCATAAGTAAATACTGATCATGTGCTTTGTTGGCAGAAGCCTTATTCAGAAGCAGGAAGGTCAGTCACCTGCTGGAGAGGGGCCAAAGACCATGCTCTGGCTCTGCTGTGCTGTTACCTAGAGCTGGATTGAGTGAATGGTGTGCCCCAGTGGCCTGCCTTGGCAGGCTTTCCAGAGTCAGGTCTGCACAGGCCAGTCTGGGCTTTGCTATCAGGATAGAGACCCCCCCAGGCTTCCTGGCACAGGAGATATGTGAACAAAAGAGAAATGGCACAAATGCTGTTATTCTGTAACCAACTGCCCCTTAAAGTGCCCGTCCTGACGTGGGGCCACACTGGTGCACACAATGTTCTTATAGGGGCATCCATGCTTTGTTGCAGGAGGCTATGATCAGAGGTAAGAGCAGACTATGATTCAGGTTGGACCAGACCCTGGCAGATCTCTAGTACAACCTGATACCTACCTGAGAGAAGGACAAGGAGTCCCTTTTCCCACATGTCATTCCTGGAGAACAGAGAGTGGCCTGCACAACCAACACTGGTTTCTACAGAGCTCCTGACTGGTAGGTGGTGAGTTACTGTTAGCATATGTAGCTGAACAGTCTTCTCATCCACAGAGGCTGCAGGCTTCCAGGATGGGTTGAAGGCTGTAAATGCAAAATACGGTCAAAATATATATGTAGTGTTTGGCTTATTTTGAGATCTTACATCCAGACATAAGATTCATATAGGAGTCCAGCACTCTGAGCTGCATCAAGTGCTAAGCAATGTGGCTGTACCACAAAACAAAACTCTCATAGTGATATAAGTGATGTCTATCAGCCACGTGCAGAGCTCTGGAATCCTCTTATTGTGGAGGACGGCATGTCAAAGCACACAGTTGTAGAGAGTGAGCCATAACACCTCCATATAGCTAGTGGGGAGCTGCTCCATGAAGAGTTTCAGCAGATTTCAGAGGTTCATCCAGGCATCTCAAATAATATGTGGTGCTGATGTTTCGGCAAGTGGGTTAGCTGTACATTCTGTCAGTAAATTGCTTATTAGTCTCCACTGACAGCGATGATTAGCTCTTTGGTGGCTGTAATGTGAGATCAGGTACCTAATGCCCATGGAGACACCTACATTTAAGCACTGTAGCCTGCAGCTGCCTCCTGTCCCCAGTGGCTTTCCAAATACCTGCTTGGAGGTCATGTGAGAAGGTTGTGATTGGATAGGAAACGCCTCTGAATCTCCTGATTCCCCAACTTGCACATTCATGCAGAGCTGCTGACACCGATGTCTCATGTCATCACCTCCTTCATCTCCATTTCACCATTTCTCCAGGCTACTTCTTAGCTTGCACTTTGAGGCTTAGGCCATCATGGTTCATTTGGCCTGAAGAAGGCCTAGACAGGGATATCCTCACCCGTGACCAGCTTCGGAGTTACGGTTCAGTGACAACAGCGTATAACAACAGCAATAACCCTATTATCCTTGTAATGGCCAGAAGAATAGCAACTGTTATTAACAATAATGGCAGTAAAAGGAGGTGTTAATATCTACTGGCAGTTACTGTTACCGTGTGAACTTCTTGAATTTCATCAAGCCCAAATGCAAGGTCCTGCACATAGGTTAGGGCAAACCCATGCACAAATCAGGCAAAGCAATGAGTGGGCTAGGAGCAGGCCTGTAGAGGAGGACTTGGAGATGCTGATTGATAAGAAGCTCAACATGACCCAGCAATGTGTGCTTGCAGACCAGAAAGCCAAACCTGTCTTGAGCTGCATCAAAAGAAGTCTGCCCAGCAGGTTGACGGAGGTGATTTTCCTCCTCTGTTCTGCTCTGGTGAGACCCCATGTGCAGTATTGTGTCCAGCTCCGGGGCCCCCAACATAAGAAAGACCTGTTGGAGTGAGTCCAGAGGAGGGCCACAAAGATGGCCAGAGAGAAACAGGGTTGTTCAACCTGGAGAAAAGGGGGTTCAAGGGAGACACTATTGCTCTCCAAAACTACTTGAAAGGAGTGAATGTCTGTCTTTTCTCCCAAGTAACAAGTGATGGGACAAGAGGAAATTGCCTCGAATTGTACCAGGGGAGGTTTAGGTTGGGCATAAGGAAAAAATTGTCTGCTGAAAGGGTTGTTAAGCCCTGGAACAGGCTGCCCAGGGAAGTAGTTCAGTCACTGTCCCTGGAGGTATTTAAAAGTCTTGTAGATGTGATACTTAGGGACATGGTTTAGTGGTGGACTTGGGAGTGCTGGGTTAATGGTTGGGCTCAATAATCTTAAAGGTCTTTTTCAACCTAAATGATTCTATGATTCTGTGTGGAGGGCTGTCGGGGATGTGGTAACAGAAGCAACAGTGGCACAGTGGAGGACAAGGGCTCTCTCTCTAAGTCTCCATTAGCAGGTGGGTCCTGCAGGTGCAGGGTAGTCACTACTGTGGCCATATACCACCCTGCTTGATGTTTTGTCACCAGTAATTAATATCCCAGGTGCTTTGGAAGCTGAGCACTCAGGATTAATTTTTAATTGTTTGGAGGTTATGCCAGCTCTGGGATTGTGTCATTGTAACATCAGCAGTGTTGCAGCTGGCAGCCTACTCTTCTGAATTCCACCACTTGCTGCTTTATTTCCTGACTGGGCTTTGGGTAATGTTATGGGAAGGAGTAGATATGAAAGAGAATAATCTCAATTCTGGTTACCCTCAAGGAGCTTGAGCACTTGTTATTACCAGGTTGCTCACTTACTGTGAGTAAGCATCATTACAGCCTAAGGATGTTTTTACCATGCTCCTAATGCATATGGGACCTTGACAGGTTGTGATAGTGGTGTCACGTGCTGCAAAACTGGTGGACATGATATCTCCTCTGAAATGGCACACATGAGGCCAACAACTATCTCAGATGAAACACAGAAACTGGTTTTCAAAACTGGCTCAAACAGAGGCTAGTTGGGCTTTGAGAAGTGGAAGAAGTAGTACCATGCCAGGGCTGCATGTGGCCTCAGGGCTGCATGTGGCCTCAGGGCTGACAGGAGACGGCATGTTACAGACCTCCCCAGGATGAGGCAGAGAGAACTTGTGCTCTGCTGAATGGTGCTGGAGAGGAGGAAGGGAGGGTTACTGTTGTCTTAGCGCTCCCTGAGATAAGTTCACACCGATGTACTCCCAGCAAAGACAAATGATCCCCTAGGCATGGCTTTGTGTGAGCATATAACCCCGGCTCAGACTATGTTTCTTGGCTGATTACACTATAGTGGCTAAAACTTTACAGCTGTTTCTAGTAAAGGAATTTGAAGAGCAATAGCCTGAATTTGCTGATCCTGAAATATTTCCCACTGGATCCTGGGACTGTGTTTGAAATGTCTCGGGTGTACTTTGCTGCTGAGCATAGATGAACATGCCTTCCATCAAACAGTCAGCAAATGCTCTCTTGTACAGAAAACTGAGCAACACTGCTCCATGACAATGCCATTATCCTGTGTTTTCCCATATTTTATTTGGTTGGTGGGAAGCACGAAAATTGTGTATTGGTCCCAGATTTGTTCTTTGTAGGCTTGAATGGACAAGGGACAAGGTTCACACCAGGCTGGTTCAGTTGTGGTCTGTGTGTGCAGATTCCTGTGTAACAACATCCTTCCCCATCATTAAGGGATTGTTGTGAGTAGAAGAAGGGATTTTGCATGTGTTGGGGAGTTATAATGGAATTGTTGAGACAGGCAAGAATGGAGAGTGGATGCAGATTAGTGTAGAAACACAAGAAGTGACAAACATCAGAAGTGCTGCAAAAACAGCAGGTGTAAATGGCTCCTAGGTGGGCAAAATGGCAGGATTCCAGCACAACTACATGCACTGTTTCAGGACACCCAGACTGGGAGACAAAGGCCAGTAAATAAACCCTAATGACTCACAAAGATAGGATGAGATGGAAAGACTCATCATGGCAGCTCCTCCAGGGGTAAAAAGGGTACATCTAAACCCAGCACATTGTCACTAACTTGGGAGAAACCCAAGAAATGTGCTGATAATCATTGTCCCATGTGCCTGGTGCAAAGAAAAGCTGTGGGGCAATAGAATGCCCATGGCTTAAGATGTGACATTCAGTAAGATCCCAAGAGGGTGCTGTGGCAGGAATAAGCTTCATTCATTCATTCTTTCTGTATCCAGTGAGAAGCTGTCCTTGGATGTAAAACTGGATGTGAAATTGCCTTTGCCTCTGAGTCATTCCTGAAATCTCTCCCATTGCTATTTGTCAGATACAATCACACCGCAAATAGTGAGCAGTGGCAGAAGCAGCAGCTGTGGCCCAGGGAATACACTGTAGACTTCAGGAAAATGGTGTCTGTAATGTGCCCAACTGATGCAGAATTAATCAGGTTTGAAAAAGGAACACAGTCCTTGCACCCTGGGGGACTGTAGCTAAAAATTCCTGCCTGTGCGGATCTTCCCGTTGTGCTCGACATAACTTCTAAGAGAAATAAATGAGTTTATCTCCCACATTGCTCGCAGACCTTTCACATGGAAATAGTGGGATTAGGGAGATTAAGATTTAGCTTCAACTTGGATAAAGAACAACAAAGGAGAAAGATTAACAATTGAAATGGTTCCCAGTCATTAGATCTGAAGTCCAGTCCCTGCATATTGCCTCTAGTGAGAGCTTTTCTGTTGTGTTCATTGCTGTCACATCTGATCCCATAAGAGTGCACAAGTAAATCAAATGGTTCCCTACACCAGATTGAGCTGGCTTTAAAACACCCATGGTCTTGGCCATGAGGGATGTAGAAGGCATGAAAGAGAAAAAGAAGGCTGGTGAGGATGGCTGTAGGGAAGGCTTCTCTTGAGGAGGACAGGTAATCGGTGAGAACAGAGTCAAGGAGGTAGAGAGCACAGGCTAAAGGTTAAGGTCTTGGTTTGAAGTGAGCAGGAAGGGAAAGGTAGGAGGCCATAGGCTTGGAGAGGACCTGTCTTGGGATAGAGAAAAAGGTTGCAGGAGGAGTTTGGTGTGAAGTCAGCTGCATCTTGGTATTGGTGGGCAAAACACAGGGATAAGAAGTGTCCACAGACCATGCACCTATTATGGGTCTTGTCCAGACAGCAGATGACTTTGGGCTTAAGGAGGCGAAAGATATGTCTGCAGTGATGCAGGTGAGAGGTGTGTGTTAGGAGAGACATGGAAGAATCCAAAAGAATGCTTTTGGCAGCAGCAGCTGGGAGTCAAGACTGAAATGTTTCTGCTTTTCCAAACAGTTTAGTAGCTGTTTTGATTATTCTAGTGAATCACGTTGTTAACTTTAAATTGGTTAATGATTAAGTGCTGCTAAAACTCAACATTTAATCTACCTCTCACCATTAATAAATCTTAAATTGCTGCTAAATCATAACTGTGTCAAATATTTCTCCCTGTAGCATGTGTCAGCCTTTCTTGGTCATGGAACTGTTATAAGTTCAGATCCAGTGGATATGTAGGCTCCATGTTCAACAGATTAGGGCTACTCAGCTTTATTACCTGGGCTGATGAGAGTGAGGAGGTTGGGGTTTGCTCAGCGGACCCCCATATCAGTTATTTGCATGGACGGACAGGGCAGGACAAGGTTATGTGGTCTTTGTCTTTTGAGGTTTTCAAGACCAGGCTGAGTAAAGCTGGTCTGACTCCCATAGCAGACCTTGATTTGAGTAGGAGGTTGAGCTAGATAGGACATCAGAGGTATCATGCTGGTGACAGTGCAGCAGGACATTTCCGGGCTTGGTTTTCCCAACAGATGCCAGTCATTGACTTTGGTGACATTGGTGACCTGAATTTCACTGGCTCTTTTGTCTGCTGCAAAGCCAGGGCCCTGACCACAAGTACCCAAAGGCCAAATAACCATATATAGCATGATACCCAGACTCCACAATGGCTCAGATGTCCCCCAGTGTAGCATTTTATAGTTAGCTGGGCCATAACTGAGTCTAGCTTTCAGGCTCATCTCCAAAGCTGGTGTGCCCATAGCCATGTTGAAGGCTGGAGGTTCATGGCCAGCCCAAGACAACTGGATAGTGTACATGGTCCGTCTGAATTGCCTCATGGTGCAATTGTTCAAACCATGTCCCAGGATAGATAGATTTGCCACTACCACCAGTGGCTTTCTGAGGTCTGCCCTTCCCAGTGTGACTGACAAGTGTTACTTAGCTCTAAGAAGGTAGAACAGGATCTCAGTGGGCTAGGGTGACTTGGGCTGCTCATACTGCTTTCTCCACCCAAGAGAGTAAACACACAACTCTGCAGACATCCAACATGTGTCATTGCTCTACCTACTAGCAGAAGACATTCTTGCCAGCAGAATTGTAGACTTGGTACAGTGATTGTTGGAATTCTACCTTTCAGAGGAGATCCTACTCCTTCCCTGCTGGATTCAATCCTCCCTGTTGAATCCAGGCTTGCTTCCCAAGCAGCTGGCTGCTCGGAAGTTGTGGTACTTAGTATCTAACTGGATGCGGCATGAGGTCAGGAAAGGGCATGTAATACCCGTTCCAGGTCTTGCATATCCTTGTACATTTTAACAGCACTCTAGAGACTGCAGAGCAGTGTGAACCAGCTTAAAGCCTTCCTCTTCTTGGCCTGATCGACAGGTCATTGTTGGTTTCCTTACAGAATAACTTGGTCCCTTTTTGTGCTGCACCATATGGTAGATGAGAGACAGATGTGTGCTCTGACAATGAGTCATTACCACAGTTATAGCTGTCAAGAAAGCTGGTGCTTTTTGCAGCTGCATCGGGGTAGTCAAAGGCTTTAGCATACTTTAAAATGTAGAACTTTATGGGCTTTTTTGGGACTCAGGGGTCATCCAGACCAGTCAGTCCCAGCAAAGGAATCCCTCTCCGTGTCCCTTACAATAATAAATGTATAGTCAAGGGGCTTTGAATTCCATCTTCCCCTGCCCAGAAGGGCAATGGTTTGCCTGTACCTGCTCTGCCCTTTCTGCACTGCCTGTTTATCCTGCCTGGGGTCAGGGACTTACCCTGTCTCTCCATATGACAGCACAATGGAGCCTTTCTGGCTTCTGAGGTCTCCACCTGTCACTGCAATAGCAATTCTAGGTTCATCCCTTGTGTGTTTGGGTTGTATTTTCAAATACTTGAGGGGAAAGGGACTGGAATTCTCACTAGTAAGACAATTTGTATTAATGGTGGCTTATCTGTAGGACTTGACCTTCACAGAAGTCTCTAGATACCTATCTTTTGCTTGCTTGCAATGCAGCTCAAAATGTTCCTATCTCCCCAGAGATTTGCTGTGGTTCTGGAGTTTCCAGCTGTATGCCAAAAACAAGTAATGTTGCAGACCATCAAACATAATTCATGAACTTTTAAGCAGAGCAGACCCTGCCAGCACTGAGAGACAATCTTTGCATTTACCACTCAGAGCCCAAGTCAGGCAAAGGCAGTGACAGAAAGCAAGGGAAGAAATGGGAAAAGTGGTAGCAAAAGCATCTAGATTGCTTGAGAAGAAGTGATTTTCCTGACCCATTGCTGTCATGCTGTCTAGCAGTTGCAAATGTGGTTGCTCTTAGGGAAGAAATGAAGCTCCTGAAGCACTTTCTCCACTTGCCCAATAACCAAGTAGAAAAGAGTCTCTGGACTTTCAGGGATTTTGTACATTTCATTAAGAGGCAGAGGACACAAGCGATGTTACTGCTGTCTGCTGCGGGCATGCGCTGAGAACTCACAGTCTCATCCAAGTATTGGGAGTCCTATAGCAAGAAGATAAGGCTGAGTATTTTAGGAAAAAGCAAGAAAGGAATAAATACTGAGTTAAAGACGTCTAAAGTAGGATCTAGAGAAGTGAGGGAGAGAGATTTTCTGCCTTTGTAAGGAGGGCATGGAGATCTCCAGAGTGAGAGTACTGCTGCAGAGCACAGAGGAAAATGGCACATGCTCCCGAGGGATATTTGTGTTCAGCTCTCCTGGGGAAAGAGCCACCACAAATCTAAAGAAGGGAAGTTATCCATAACCTAGAAAATTAAGGGAAATATTTTCCATACCGCTTTGGGAGACCAGGAAGTTATTTTTGGTTTCTGTAGCACAGAGAGTGTTGTTGGGAGCATGTGCAACAACAGAGTTTTCAGCAGCTCCCATTGTATTTGCTCCCATTGACCTTATCGCTAATAAGTGCAGGATGTGAATTATAACGGCAAAGATGTAATCGGAGAGGCCTGGAGACAGCTCGTCTGCTAGAGACAAGCAGCTGCTATGACAGAAGCTCTCCCATTGCTCCTTCTCAAGTGAAACACCAGGTAAAACAAGGACTCTGACTCTTCTGTTGACTTCGGTACAATTTAGGGGATAAGTGACTTCACTGTTTCCCTGGATGTGGAGGTGAGGAAATTTTCATGATCATGAAGGACAAAGAAAGTCATGTTATTGCACGCCTGGTGAAATACTTTGATATTCTGCACAGACTCGGGCTGGGAGAATAAATGTTATTCTTAGCTCTTGCTTATTAAATCACAACACAGGCAGGGATGCACCAGAGGCATGTGATCCAGGTCTTTCCCAATTTACAGCAGCTTAAGCAACTTAGGTGGTGCTGTATCCCATTTATACCAGCTCAGAGTCTGACCCAAAGTTTCCAGGAGATGTAGCATCAAGGCTATAAACCCTAGAGGTATTATTAAAGGTGATATGATCATGTTGGTCTTACAGAGGAAAAACAAGAGGCCTATATGACTGATGGCACAAACATGGCCATCTTCTCTGTGCTGAGCAGCCTGACCAAGTGAGTGAGGACTGCCTGACACTGACATCCTTTCTTATAAACAGGCTGATGGAAAAAAGATCTGGTGCTCAGCAATGTGTGCTTTATGTCTGTTAGAGAACCAGTATATCAGTGCTGTCCTTCATGGCCCAAGGTGCAACGGGAGAGCTCAGCTAGACAGAGATGTTGCAGAGAGCTTCTGAAAGGCTTGCAGATGCAGATGTCTTCCAGATGCCTCTGCCTGACTGTTATGCTGGTTGCAAGGGCTATCGTCTGGGAAGATGTTAGAGAAAGGAACTTCTGGAAGTGTTTATGAGTCTGCCTTTTTCTTCCACCCTCCTGTATGGCTCTACTGTGAAATCATATTTGAAACATCAAGGACTGTGGGCCTGTACAGGAAGCTAAGGGAATGGCCCTGGGTGGGTGATAGTTTCTTGTCCCTAGAGAAAACTGAGGAACATGATCTGAAATTTAGCAGCAGTGATGGATGTAGAAATCGTTCCAGGTCATAATGGTCTGAAAGCAAAACAAAAGGAGAAAATACACCTTGCAGTGATATAAGTGGGTAACTGATTGTCTGAGGCAGGATCTATCAGAAGATGGGGAAAAAAGCATTGTAATTTGCAAGTGTTTATGTGTCCAGAAGGACAATGGGAAAGAGGACAGATTGAAAAGGGATGGCACCAGCAGGCAGTACTACTGTTATTAACAAATGTCTGAATATCAGTGACTGTTGTTTTGAAAGCAAGGCAGCTACTGCCATTTTAACAGGACAGATTGTTATTGCATGACAGGAGCTAATTCACATTGCAGCACCTGGATCCCAGAGTGAAGACTTTCAGATGGAAATGAGAATTAGCACAGAGGAGGATTTTTCCAAAGTGCTGAAGAAACAGAAATAATAAAGGCAACTGGGGATTTCAGAATTTGTGCACTTGAAAAAAAAAACAAAAACCCTGTAGCCTCTTCTTTTGATCTGAGAAATGCAGTTCAACTACCAGATGCATGGACCAGATAAGCAAGTCCCAGGCATCTCACTGTGACTTTTGCCAAGACCCCCCAATATTTCACAATCATCACAAGATCTTGAGGTGGATCTGACTGCTGTTTTGTCAAGGGAGAGACAAAGGAGGATTTTGTCTGGCTGGTGTCTAAGCAGACATCTGCGACAGTTCAGCTTGTATTCTCCTCTCTGCCAGATTTCTGCCACCTCCTCCAGCCATCATTCAGTTTGTATTACATTTATGGACTACTCAAACTTGTACAGTGGGTGTTATCCCCAGAAGATGAGAATGAAGGCTAGTATCTCTCAGCAGAACTTGATCTCCATATAAACAACCCTTCACATTTGGCCTGTGTCTGAGGTCCTCTAGCCACATCACAAGGACCCTTGTCACTTCAAGTTTTGTAACTCATGATGATGATAGCAAGGCTGTCCTTCTGCAGAGCTTTGTGGGGCAAAGCACGGTGTGTTGTGTAGAACAATATCCTGGAGATATGGGAAGGCACAGGACATGTCTGCTTCTGGCTGCATTAAGGCTCTGTGATTTTCTCTGTGTGTTTTCTTACATGTGTACATCTGCACGTCTTCACAAAATGTTGCTGCCAATTTTAGGGCACTGGAAGAGGTGTGGCCATGATACACCCATAGCCATATTTTGCAAGAATAAAGAGTTGTTGACATTGCTATTTACACAAACCCCCCTGGATGTTAACCGTTAATTTAGTTCTTTGCATGATCTGCCCTCCCCAGTGCATCCAGTGCCAGAATCACTGTCAGGCCTGTGTTTGTGTTGCTAGATCAAGCCGCTTTATGGCTCATAACAGGGTGGTTCATGGCCTGGAATGCAAAAAGACCTCACCATAGTCAAGTAATGAGGACAAGAATGGATGAACTGCTGGACAGTTTCTCACTCCATTTTCCATTTCCCCTGAGAAGGGATGCTCCTTCACAGCCAGAGTGACAACAATGGTGAAGATTTAATTCATGGTCTTAAGCACGGGAAACAGGCATTTAGAAGAGAATTCTTTTTGCTTTAATGAGAATAGACTCCACGGAGCAAACTCTAGTGACCTAGTAACCTTCAGCAGACCTCCATTCTTTGCAGTATAGAGCAAGAATTATTCTGTGCTTTGGCTAGTCTTAGCTGCCTCTATGGACCTGATGCTGGGTCAAACTGTACAACTTTAAGCAGGGTTTGCACCTGCTTATACAAAGCTATGCTCCTCATAGAGCCCAATGCACTCTGAAGTACCAAAAAATACCTAAAATTGCCTTGTGTTGATCAGCATAAAACTCAAGGTCTTTGAAAACTTTGGTGTTTGAGATCTCATAGCAGTTCACATGGGTCACAGAATCACAAAGTGATAGGGGTTGGAAGGGACTCACAGAGATCTAGTCCATCCTTCCTGCTAAAGCAGGTTCACCTAGATCAGGTTGACAGGAGCACATCCATGTGGATTTTGAAAGTCTCTATAAAAGATTCTACAAGCTCTCTGGGCAGCCTGTTGCAGTGCTCCATCAGCCTCAATGTAAATAAGTTTTTTCTTGTGTTTTAGTGAAACCTCCTGTGTTGTAGTTTGTATCTGTTGCCCTTCATCCTATCATTGGGCACCACCAAAAAGTCTGCCCCATCCTCTTGACCTTTACCCTTTAGATATTGATCAGCGTTGATAAGATGCCCTTTTAGTCTACTCTTTTCCAGTCTAAAGAACTCTATCTCTCACAGCCTCTCCTCATAAGACATTCCTGTCCCCTAATCATTTTTGTGTTCCTCCACCAAACTATGTCCAGTAGTTTCCTGTCTCTTTATAACTGGAGAGTCCAGAACTGGACACAATACTCCAGGTGCTGTCTGGCCAGGACAGAGTAAAAGAGGAGGAGAACCTTTCTTGACCCACTGGCTACTCTCTTCTTTACACCTCAGAACACAGTTTGCCTTCTTGGCCACAAAAGTGCATTGCTGGCTCATGGTGAGCTTGTTGTCCACCAGAACTCCCAGGTCCTTCTCTGCAGAGCTGCTTTCCAGCAGGTCAGCCACTAAGCTTTACTGGTGTGTGGGGTTATTCTTTCCCGGGTACAGGACTGTACACTTGCCCTTGCTGAACTTCATGAAGTGCACCTCTCCTCAGCTCTCCAGCCTGTTCAGGTCTTGCCAAGTGGCAGCACAGCCTTGTGGTGTGTCAGCCATTCCTCCCAGTTTTGTATCATCATCAGATTTGCTGAGAGTATGACCTGTCCCTTCATTCAGGTTGTTGATGAAGATATTGAACAAGACCAGACCCAGTACTGACCCCTGGCCACCAGCTACAGGGTTCCAACTAGACCCTAGGCCTCCCAGCTAGACCTATGACTAGGGTCATCAGACTCTCCTCAACACCATAGTGCAACATGGGACAATCTCAGGAGCAAAGTTTGTGTAAGCAAACTGCATTGCCAGCTCCTGCCCTGCACCCACTTGCTATGAGCCAAACTCCCAGGTTCTCAAGAACACCACTGATTTTTCCACTGCCTCTTTCTTCCAGTGGGGAAAGCAATGGGACTCAGTGATGGAAGCTAGATCCAGTGACCTCTGTGATTCATAATACTGGGAGTGGCAAAGGTGAGTGGAACAATTCACAAGTAACTCTCCACCTATAGTGACACATGTCACATGTGAACACAACCTCTGTGCACAGATAAGGTGATGTGCTGTGCACAGAACGGCTTGCAAACAATATGATTTAATGTAGACTGAATCTGAGGTTTGTAGCAAAGTAGCAGGCTCCTATGTTTATTCCTAAAGCATTAGTAGTCTACAAATACCCTACCTATATATTTTGACTGTTTGTACTTTAAAAGGCTGTCAGAAAAATCTCCTTAGCAATTTGCTGTGGAACTAGGAAGAAGGAAGGGAAGCTGACAGTAAATGCTCAAATATTCCTGTTGTCTGGATAAACTTTATATACACTATGAGCTAAAAGTCAAGTGCAAATTCATGGTCCTTGATCTAATGCCAAAGGCAAGCTTGAGTTCAATTGCTTCAAGGTGTGTATGTGCAGACACAGGCAATTTGAGGTTAACTGAAATGAAGCCACTGCTAATTTCATTTATTGGTTATAACCTTGGGCAGACTTGAACCTTATCCCAGAGCCAGAATGTCATCTGAAACACAGTGACTGCTTGTACTGCAGCAGAAGAGTGAGCTCTCCAAGCAAATTGCCCCAGCTGGGGGGATTTTGCAGAAGTTAGTCTAGAGCGCACAAAGGATTCCTTTGGATAGCCCCATCCCTGGATGTTTTCAAGGCCAGGCTGGATGTAGCTGTGGGCAACCTGATGCAGTGGAAATTGTCCCTGTCCATGGCAGGGGGTTCAGAACTAGATGATCCTTAGGTCCCTTCCAACACGGACAATTCTGTCTGATTCTGTGAAATGTGGAAGCAGATGCACAATTTACACTTAAAAAAATACAGTAGCTCACTCTATCTTCCTGTGGGCTTCCTTTAAGAAGCTCTATAGTCCTTTTGAAGACATCCATTATGTTCTGAATTTCAGTCATGATCTACATGCAATACAGCCAAACCGTGGTGTACTGTTAGCAAGCAAGATTATTTGGGATGCATCTGGGTCTCTTTACGAAAGCCACCAGTGCATTTTCCTCTTCCTTGTCTTTGCTTGGGGTCATCCTCTGCTGATGAGATTGACTTAGGAGTGATCACCATTTCTGTGTGTACAAATGATAGTCTAAGGGTCAAATAAAGTCTGAGCTATGATGTCCTGTGCTACTGGCATCTGAGCTGTTCACACTCTTGTTCCCTTTTTAACCATCATGGCCAGAGACTTACCAACATAACTATAGGTTCAGAGGGACACCCTGTCTATGTAATATCTCTGCTCATTCATTCTGCTCCTGCTAGCTTGTTCCAGTTCATTTTCCTGGATAACTCTAGCTAGTTTTGCTCTGTTCTGCATTATCTCTCAGCTCTCTCACGCTATGGCTTTGATATCAAGTCACATCTAAAGGGTTAGGCTCAGCTCACTAGATGGACATGACTGCGAAGAGGATTAGGCAAATGCTTTGTTACCAAATGCATGAGAGAGAGGATACAGTCAATGCTTGTGCTGAAATCATCTCCAGCTAGGATGCAAATAGCACCCTACAAATAGGTTAATCTTTCCTGCTGAGGTTTCCAGAGCTTCCCCTTCCAAAACCAGAACAAACTGTGGAGAAGCCTGTGCTATAAAGAAGTGACATGGGGCAGTTACAGGGGAGCTTACCTCTGCAGAGGCATCTTGGAGCCAGACTTTTTCCAGTGGTGACCAGTGTTGGGAGAAGGAGGAATGGGCACAAAACTGACATAGGAAGTTCCATCTGAACACAAGGAAGAAAATCTTTACTCTGATAGTGACAGAGCACTGGAACAGGCTGCCCAGAAAGTCTCTGGGTTTGGAGACATTCAAAATTTCTTTGGGTGCAATCCTGTGCTACCTGATATAGGTGATTGTGCTTTAGCAGTGTGGTTGGACTAGAAGATCTCCAGGCATCCCTTCCAACCTACACCATTCTGTGATTTTGTGATCTTTGCAAGTTAAATTGGACTGCCCAAAGGGGCATTAAATCAGGTCAAAGTGAATGAAGCTACACAGCAATAGAGTTACTTTAATTCTCACCATGTCAATGCAGAAGCTTACTGTGGTCTAAGCAAGACATGTCAGTACACTGAGAAAACTGTAAGATCTATAGGGATAGGATAATGTTGATAAGAGGCCCTAGGGCTCTGATGGGCAACAGTGCCAAGGCAGTATCATTTCTCTATATGGATATTTAGCCAGAGGTAGACACTGAACTGCACTTCCTCCATGGAATCTACTTTTCATCTGCAAGGGCAGGGACTCCTCTGCTTCTGGAGTAGCAACAACCTCTGTGATGCAATGCTGCTTTGCTAAAAGGGAAAAGGAGAAAGAGGGCAGTTTCTGGAGTTGTCTGGCTGCTATGCACAACTGTTTCTGACTGCCATGCACCACCACATTTTTCTGCATCGACCTATCACTCAGAAGCAGGTCAGATCACCAGTCAGGCAAACTCCCTTCCTCTGTAGGTTGAGTTGTAAAAGAAGCCACTTATGTCAGAGCATTGCTCTGTTTTGGGCTTGTGAGATTTGCTGTGTCACCATTTCATTGTGGCTTTGTGTTTTGAAAAAGGCTCTGCAGCTGCCGCTCCTTCTTCTGTTTTATTTGGAGTGAAGCAGCAGAGAGTCATTGTGGGCCATTTCGGATGTTCTTCCTTTGTGGCTGTTTGCCAAGAACAAGATGAGTCACAGGCAGGTTACATGCCCTGTCCACGTGAATGTGAATTAGAGGGAAGGCTCGAGGATTACTGGTGATTGTCTCGTTGAGCAGCCCACTGAATTGTGCATTTCACAGGGCTGGAGGCTTTGATGGCCTGCTAGTCCTTTGGGTCCTACTTAGAGGGGAATGAGAGCTCTTCACTTCTGCTTTGCCAGCTGGTAGCAAAACCTGTTAGGTCTGCCTGACCTGTCAAATTGTTAGGGTTCAAACGGATTAGGAAAGGAACGTAAAAAAATGTTCCCAGCATATGGATGCCTCATGGCCTTGCAGCAGGCTACGTGTCATGGAAAGAGGCATGTGCAGGCAGGAGTAGACTGGAGAGAATAGAAATACTGGCTCTCCTGCTGCATTTTGAGCCATGGAAGTTTCTCTAAGTGAAACCGAGAAGGAATTAAGCACTGGGTGTTACAAGTCGGTCTGCAGAGAGTTGCACAGTCTCAGGAAATTCAGACTATCCTTTGAATGATCAGGGAAAAGGGGAATGTATTTTGTGAGAAGAGCAAACAAATCACTTAGTCAAGCCTAAAAGATACTCTGTTAAAAAAGCAGATTTGGGGTAAAATAAATGTTTGTTAAATATATTGGGGCAAAAGATAGTACTAAAGGACAATCAAATGAGAATCGGTTGGACATGGGCCACCTTTGGCTTGGGAAGGAGAAGAATATTTCTAAGCCTGAGAGACATTTTAGGAAACCTTTCCAAAGAAAAAACATCAAAGCACTTTCAGTGTGGAACAGATAAAGCTGAGGAAGGGACTGCACAGGAAGGGAGATGTCCTGTAAGTGAGGTGAAAAGCGTCTGGCTGAGGGTGTGGGATATATTGATATCCTCAGAAAGGCATTGGAGATCATTGCTGTTCTCAGTCTGATATATGCCAGTTTGACTGTCTTGAAATATTCCCATGTTTCAGAGTTTCTGCCAGGAGGAAGGAAACCTTTCTTCTTTGATACAGACTTGGCTTTGGATGTGATTCGTTCTGGGACCTTTTCCTCTCCCTTCCCTATTAGCACCGGACTGACCCAAGTAAAAATGAGCTTGGGGACAAACAAGTGCTCCACTTTTGCTTTTAGGAGTAAGAAGTGTTTTGAGTGCGCATCTCATCTGTACACTCAAAATTTATCCCAGAGTCAGACCTGATGTCAGAGAGGAACTGGGCTGGGTCTCCTTCCTTCTCTGCAATGCAGATAGGTGACATCATTTGACATGGACCCATGACCTTGGCAACACACTTGCTGTCTCTTGCCATTTTACCATGGCACATGGAGACTTTTAAGTCTTTTTTTTTGAGCCCTTTTAAGTCCTGTGTGGCAAGTCTCTCATTGACTCTGATCTGCTTGGCATGCACATGAAGGGTGGTGATTGAGCAAGATTCTGTAGAGGGCTTTTTGAGGGCTCTATCAGACATGCAGCTGGGGAAAATGCATGAGGTGACCATACTGGTGTGATCTGGAGCTCCGCACTCCAAAGCAAGCAGTTCACAGGATTGATGTGTGGTGACTTATTTCCACCAGGACCTTTTCCTTCTGTAGTGACTTGATAATCCAAAGGAAATTCCTGATGCAGGCATTGCCTAACCAGGAGCATTTAGCATTTGAGAATGGAAGGGATAAGTCATAGCATTCCCCTCTCCCTCCCCTGATTTGCTAGCTATCTGAGAAAATGACAAAACAGTTTTAGACTGTTAGAGTCTAGTGCAGCATGTAAGTGTGCAGGTTTGTACTGAAACTATGCTGTTTGTGATGCGACAGACCCAGGACATTTCCAAGTCCTGGATCCTGCAGTGCACTCAGACTAATTAGTTAATTTGGAGGTTTTGGCTTCCAGCATTACAGTGGCACTAGCCAGGTGTGTCTAGGACATTCAATGTAGTCTGGCAAAGAAGTCAAGATGCAGTGGTGCCTTCATGTACCCACAGTTGTTATTTAGACCAAATCAGAGCTACAGCAAGTACAAAGGAAGGACTTGGGGGACTATCCCAGGGTCATTTACGCAACATTTTGCCAAGACAAGAATAGAGAAATACTTGTTGTAAAGATACCTGCACCACTCAAAGATGAGCAGGGTCTGGAGCAGGACAGCATCCCTTTTGCCTCCTTAGTTAGAGAAGCTGTCCCTGCACAGCACCATCTCTTGTCCCATGCCTGGCTGCTGCTGGCTTCGGGATCACTTCAGCCATTCAGTTCCCAGAGAAGCTGAGTGGATGTGGCCAAAGCTTGGCTGTGTCACACGCTGGGGTGGGAAAAAGAGAGGAGCATGTCTCCTTCCCTCGTCTCACGGACTGAGAGAAGCACGGCCCGCTTGGAGCAGTCTTTGGGCGCCTTCCATTGCTGAGCTGGGGTTTCTTACTGCAGTGTTAGTACTAGTGGTGTTGCCTATGGCCACGGTAGTCAATGCTCCAAGAGGGCTCCAAGCTCCAACGCCTTAGGCATGGAGGGTATGAAGCCTGTGGGGGAATGAGATCTGAATCCCACCACAGTACAAGGATTCCTGTCTCTGAGGGAATGAGGTCTGAGCTCCGGCACCGCGGAGCCGAGGCTTCTGTCACAGCGAACGCAGAATCCCCCGCTGGCACTGCCACCCCGAGCCGGCCAGAGGCCATGGCAGCCCTCGGCTGCCCTCGGCTGCCATCTAGCGGCGGCCCTCGGCGGCCACGGCTGTTAGCGATGCATCGCCCCTCTCCTCTCCTCTCCTCTCCTCTCCTCTCCTCTCCTCTCCTCTCCTCTCCTCTCC